>VXBU01012878.1:2641336-2666646 GCA_013400315.1 Bombycilla garrulus
TTTTTTTTTTTTTTTTTTTTTTTTTTTTTATCTAAGTTATATTTTAGTCCTTTGGTAAAAGATAACTGAAAGATGTGGTCTACAGCTTTGGAGACTTGTTTCTATTTCACGCTTTAAGAACTGTTACCATTCCCATTATTCCCCTCTGCCCATTCCCAATGTTGCTGCTGTAGAATTATTCAGCATGATGCTATAATATAGTTGTCATTTTTAACAGAGAAATGAAATTGCTAGCTTAAAAATATCAACAGGTAAACATCAAAATACCTAAGATTTTGAACACGAGAGATCATGAAAGACCTATCAGTTAATTTTTTTTGAGACAGTGATTGCTATCAGTTAAAAAAAAACTTCAATCTGATCCCAAGCATGGAATAATTCCATTCAGTCATTACCAGCAGTGCATGAAGGATTTTGAACACATCCTCTACAAACTGAGGTTATTAAACATTATAAGACACTGTCACTGTTACATGACTGGAGAGTGACACTTGTGTCTAGTTACCCAGTGATGGAACTGGTATGTGGACAACTGGTATGTATAAAAAGGCAGAAAAAAAATAGGTATTTATAACCTGAAGACCCAGAGGAATGAAGAAGACATACGTCTGCAATATTTCCCACAAAAACTTGTATCTGTATAGCAAGAACACATTATTCCTACAAGGAATCTGCTTCCCACAGGTGCTTCTGCTCTGCCCATTCACTCACTTCAGGCTGATCCCCATTCCCACAAAATGTGTTTCAGGGCATACTCTGGAGGAAAACCACACTGTGCAAAGAATTTCAGGACAGCCTCAGAAAGTCTAAACTAAGTAGTGTGAGGGTAGACAATAGGATGATGCAAACCAGTGAATTATAAACTTACTTTTGTTGTCCTTTATCACTAGGGTATTCACAATTACACTCTCCCTGTATGGGCCACTGACGATGTAATCAGCAAGATGGAAAAACTGGCAGAATTGTCCTTACTCTCATTATTTGGGGTTTATAAAACAGAAGAGAAATCACGACTACAAGGAGGTAAATCAAAAAATGCATAGCTCTAAGAAAGGAGGAGATAATGCAACATCCTGTCACTTTATTATAGCAAAATTATTCAAACAAACCCTTGATTTGAAATGATGGACATTGGATGCCATATTAAGTATTTAATATGTGCTGAACATTGTCACTTGCATGGATAAAATACTCCAAAAAAAGTGTAAAAATTAATATCCCCAGGTTTTCCAGATTTTTCAAGGGATTAGGACTTTTAGAAATGTTATTGAAAACTAAGAGAATAAATCAGGCCCTCATGGTTGTGATCATTACTTATTTTATAGTAGGTTGGATTATGTTTTTTCTCCAACATTTCTTCTATTTGTTTCCTGTTCTTTGTTTTTCCCTTTGATATCCTGGTTATACATTGTGTCATAACACTGGCAACACATTTGTAGCTCTCTGAGTGACATAAAGCTGCTCCAAAACAGTCTGATCAGAATAGAAGCTGAGATATTCCAGCTATGTCTATACTGCAAGAACTACAAGAACTGAGAACTACTGCTTAGCTCCAAAATTGGGGCACATAGACAGTGTGCACATTCTGACACTACTTCAGGACACAACCCTGGAATTTACCGTATGATCCCCAGGTATCCATGAGCAGGAAATCCAAACAATTGAGCTTAATATTGGCAGGCTGGAACATTTGAGGCTAGGCTTTCTAATGCACCTACTGTGGAGCCTATATCTAGGTAAAGAATTACTAGCAGATCCACCACCTGGGCATACACATCACTGGATCAAATATATAGCAATTACAGGTTCCAATCTGCAGTAAAGTCCATTAGCTGGCAGATGACCATATCACATGGCGAGGACTATTTATCTAATGTTCACTGGCATACCAGTTACATCCTCTTTCCTTAAAATTATACAAACTGCGCTTCAGGGAATTTTTGCTGCCCTTACCCATTGGCTTTAGAATAACTTTAGGCTGGAGAAGAAGTACAAAAGAGCTTTGGGAAAAAAAACCCAAAATTCTCACTTCAATACAGTTTGGTTAATGGACTATTAATTTTCAAATAGTTAGTAATTCAAATTTCTTTATCCATCACATGAANTCAATGACATGTAACTTGTTGGAAGTAAATAGTTAAAATATTTATTCAGCATGTAGAGAGGAAGAGACCAGCACAGTTGTCATTATTCCAACACTTGAAAGAAACAAAAAAAAACATCTCAGCATAACAGAATTGGAAGTGTCATTATCCCCAGTTCTCAGATGATTTCCTTTAAATCCTGCTTCTTCACTTGACCTGGATGATGAATCATATATTTCTCCTCTGAAATATCTTCTCTGTAATTACAAAATTGTAGTAAACTAAAAAAATGAGTGTGAGGCCAAGTAGATGTCTTATATTTGATACTCACATTGTCTTTTTTGTTTCCATTCAAAACTCATACCTTAATTTTACACTTCCTTTTTTTCTATCTTTTTAAGGTGTCCTTGTAAATATTATTTTAAACAGTATTAAACAAGCTGTCAGTTCTTCAGCACCGAGAAAAATGGAGGTCTACTCTGCAGTGAGTATTTCCATCTTTCATAAATCTTAGTAGTAAGTTAAATGAAAGAATAATATAATATGGTTTAATTCAGCTAACAATCTGAACACCAATCAGTACAAGAACACAGTATAGGCATGGATCTCACCTCAGTTTTAGTTAAACTATATTTGGCAAAGAAAACTATATATTTTATCATTCATTATTCATACAACCTAAAGGCACAGTTTATATCAGTTGCATCTTTCCTGAAGTGCTCCAAAGACACTGGCACATAGCAGAACTTCAGCTGTGCCTCCAAACCTCTCCTCTGTGTGTTCTTTTTTTATTACTACTATTATTTATTTATTTTAGAGGGTGAAGAGGGCCACTTTTCAATCAGGCCAAGATCTGCTTAGTTCGTTCATTATTCTGTCTCTAACAAGGGCCAAAGGCAGGGATGAATGTGAGAATAAAGCCAGCAGAGAGTGATAAAACCTTCCAGCAATCTGTGTCTTAGGGACTTCTTGAGACAGAATTTGTCCCTGTGTTTAGTACCTGTTGACAGACTGTCTTCCATCAACTTGCTTAATAACTTTTTAAATGCATTTATACTTTTGGACAACAACTCTTTTCTGCAACATCCTGTGACAAAGACTTGTGTATTAAAGAACAAAAGTACTCCCTCTTTTAGTCACATTTTCTGGATCTCTAATGAATTTACTATTTTCTGTCACTCCTCTTCCATATTTCCTTTTCCAAGACAGATTCATACGCTATTTAATCTTTTCTCCTATAGAAACTACTTGATACCTCAAATCCTTTTCACTGTCCCTTCTACATGATTCTAGTACTACCATGTTCTTTTTGCAAAGGAAAGAGCAAATACATCCAGATTTTCCACTTCTGCTTTAATACCCTAAGTTCTAGTATACTGTTATTTTTGAGACTGATCAGCCTAAAAAATTCCAGAACCTGAATAATAATTAAACCATAGCTGCTAGACTATAATATAAATAGGTCTAGCAGATAGATATATATGTCTGAAGATGCTTGCAAAATTTATGCAACAAAGTGTTTGGACTTCCTGGCTTCAGCTCCTCTTCCTAAGATCCCTGCAAAAGCAGGGAAACTGTAGAAAAATGCAGGGAAAAAGAAGAAACTGTATGTGGGTGGGTAACTGATCCTGTTAAAATAGAAACCAAACAGAGATTTCATTGTATGAGTTCAAGCAGAAAGAACAATTGAAAAAATTCCGAAGTGGAAGCAAGGAGAATAGTCTTTGCACAAAGGTATTTGTCTGGTATACTACCTGAAAAAGAGTTCTTGTACCTTCACTTGAAATGCCCTAGATTATACTACTTTACACTGCCTTAATCTGACCTTGGAGCAAAAAAATGCTACCGGAGGAAGGAAAAGAGAAAATGGACTGAAAAACTAGATTTATTACTCAAACCACATCTTGCTTTCCCTCAGTATCTGTCTCCGAAATCCTGCCAGATGGTGTAAGACACATACTGCAGTAACTCTTGAAAATGCCTCCTGTTGTCTGTAGTAATCAGTTAACACATTTTTCCCAATGGTGAATATACTGAACATATTTTTATGGTCAAATTTACACAGGTTTTCTTTTATCTTGATTTCCACTCTCTGTCTACTCTTGTCTCATAACTCTGGGTGAATGCTAGTTGACTTCATTGACTGTAAAGGATGGATTTTTATTTTTTTTTCTGCAATAGCACGACACCACAGTTGGGGCCCTCCAGATTGCTCTCAATATTTTCAATGGAAAACTGCCACCATATGCTGCTTGCCAGTTTTTTGAACTCTACCAAGAAAGCAATGGGCAAGTATCTTCTTATCTATGCAAGAAAGTGTTCAGAATTTGCTACCCTCTTCCCCAAAAACTATTTTTCTCTCAAATATTTTGAGAAGATACAATTTAGTTTTAAATAGATACTTCACTGACCAGCCCATAGGCACAAAGTCATATTAAAACTAGGGAAAATTATATTTTCCGGATGTGCATGTGTACTTTGAAAGACAGGAGGAAGAGGTAAAACAAGCCTTATGAGAGGGAAGAAAATTGTAAAATAAATATTCCTGATTCTTAGGATGATAGCAAGAACATTTCCAAGATGATTCCCACAGTAAGCCAGCTAGTTTAGAAAAACCCAGTGCTGGTGCCATTCAAGGAGCCTTCAGAAGGACCTTTTCAGCTGTCGATATGTGCAGTTAAATAACCAGCTTTGGCAAAGTGGGCTTTGCAGATGTCTTTCACAAAGCCTCCACTCTTGGAGAACAGGTTCTAGAGTAGGATGTTAGAGCTTATTTCCAACATGCTGTCTCAAAGTAGGAAACCTTTTATTTTAGAACCTTTTTTAAAAAACTTTTCAATGTTGTTAATCAGGCAATATAGCATCGAAATGCATTATCGGAACGACACTTCAAAGGATCCCTATCTCCTCACTTTGCCAGGGTGCACCTCTTCTTGTCCACTTGAGAAGTTTGCTGAACTAGTTTCTCCTGTGATTACAGAAAACTGGTCAAAAGAATGTGGGAAGAAAGACAAAATGAAAGGTAATGTAACAGTTCTGTATTTTCCACATAAGAACATGGAGGAAGATACTTTATCAGTTGCTCTGAACTTTGTACCTTTCACATAATCAATAGATTTCCCTTTAAGTGTGGGCCAGACTTATTGTGGACAAGGAATGTCAGTAGAAATTAAATTAGCATATTCACAAAAGGAGCTGCCTAAAGGCTGTGGTCAGAACTAGATCTCCACTCATTGAAAATGTCTAAGAGAAGTATGGATGTGGGTGCTATACGAGGGTGCTGTTCATGTTGGATACATCAGACTTTTTGCAAATGCATGGTAAGATCTGTGCATCTGTAATTCTGCAGTTGTACTGAGTGCAGCTGATGCACGATCTACTAACAGCTGAGAGCTGATAACATCTTCCTTCCTGAATATTATTTCTGGGAGGGAGGAGAAGAACAAGGCAATGCATATTACTTTTCAATAGTCCTGTTATTTCCCTTGTCCTGCATGTATTCACCATTTTGCTGATCCCTGATGAAACTATTTTTTCTTTTTTCATTAACTACACACAGTCCCTCCTGTCCCAAGGAAACTTGGGAGTGAGATTTTCCTATGCACAGGAAGCAATCTATAAATTCCTAGGATTGAAGTATGTGTTCTTATGTTGCATATGTCAGTAAATGTGATCTTGCCAAAAATATTTCCATTGTACATATATGTAATTAGATTGTTAGCTTTGCATATAAAATGGTATACATATATATCTTTCATTAACTCCATTCTCATCTATTTTTTGTCCCTCACAGATATTTTTATCGGATTTAATGTTGCTGTTGGCTTGCTGTCCCTTTTTAATCTTGTACTACTCTACCTCCTTTATCATTATGGACGCTGCAGGCTCAGGAACAACTACCAAGACATTTAAAGTGGAGGTAAAGGAATGAAACAGAGAGCAGCTAGACATCAATGAATACTTGAAGTTGCTGATATCCATCAGTTTTCTCTGGTCAAAATAATCTCCAAAGCATATTCAATAAACCTGAACAGCTGAGGTATCTGTGGCCTAGCTCCTAAAATTCTACACATCTGCAGTGAGAAATACTGTAAATATTCTTTTAGGAATTACTGGATGGATGGAATTACTCCAATTTATATCTTTATTCTACTACTACTACTACTATTAATCAATCTTACATCAACCAGTGGGGTGAAGGAACACTAATGCCTACGCTTTTTTTTACATTGCCTATTACCATTTAGCCCTCCACTGTTCAACAAGTCTTTCTTCAATACTGCATTCTGTAATATTTACCTTATTTCCTATAAATGGCTATTTTGTTGATGCACAGGAAAATAGCTTTAGTCAGCAGAAGTTGCAATGAAAAAATTTATACCAACATCTGGGCATACTATTCCTGCATTTATTCATGCAAATTTATACCTTGGCCTTCAGCTAATAAAAATCTTCAGCCTGCTCTTTAAAGGAGGTACCCCTCTAGAGCTCTCACTGAAATTAGTAGAACTGCGATAATCTCTGTCATATATCCAGGCATCAAAAGCAAGAAGGTTAGTGCAACACCATCTTGGTCAGTGTCCGTAACTTCAATAATATGGATAAGTAAATATATTCAAATCTATTTTCTGTTGTTACATTGCTTTCCTATTTTTCTGAGCTCCCTCTCATGAATGATCCTTTGCTCTGCATTTCTTTGAGCCACTCTTAGAGTAACTCCTCAAACTCATTCTCTTCATTATCTTTTATTTTAAATCACAATAACTCATTTAACTCCTTGCTCTGTTCACAACCCTATATGTTAGCAAGATGTACACTAAAAGTAAAAAAAACAACGATTCTGCTTTTTGTATGTAGATCTCTTCTGTGCAATATTTTTTGTTTAGACTGTAAGCTTGTAATGTCAGGGAAAGTATTTCTGTAACTGCTTTGACTGTCACAAACTATATGCATAATAAGCACTAATATTGCTTTATAAAATCCTACTTATTGTCGTAAGTTTCAAGACAGAATCAAGACTTTTTCATCCTGTAGTCCTGCAGAGGATACTGTGAATGACAATACCATGGAGAAGTCTCTAAAAATCAAGACAAACAGGTGCCAACAGCAGGTCAGCCCAACAGATCCAATGTGCTCAAGCTTTCTGTGAGATTCAGAAAGAGGGAAAGCTGAGGGATGGAGCTGCTTGGCTCAGACATAGCATCACAGCAATGTGAATACATTATTTCTGGACTGACTTTCACTCACGTTTTGTGGGTTGCAACATGGAGCCCAGCAGCCTCAGTAAGCTTTCACTGAGACAGTGATCTAGAGATCAGCCCTCAATATTACAGCTGAAATGTGATATAATTATATGTAGTGATATTAAATATCACACATTAAATAGTATAAGTCAGAGCAACAAATGCTTGTGGGAACATAGCGCTTCCTAAACATTGCATTTCTTGTGAAAACTTCAGCTACTGAAGTGTCCACCTTTTGAAAATTATTTCTCACTCAATAAAGAGCTTTTAGCAGTATCCATGACATTTCCATTTCATCTATTTTAGGAAATATCATAATCAGCTGGTGGATTTGAGTCTTACATGTTCAGGATTTTTATTGTATAACAAGTTGATGCAAAGCTGTCAAAGAGATGAAAGGCTGTCCCTAAATCAGATGGTTTAGCAGTACAAGCTTCAGCTTGTAACTAGCCATTATGATCCTCATGCAAAAACTTGAAGGAATATCTATATTGCAGTCAAATGTATTAAAGCAGCTCTGGGAAACAAGCCTGAGCTGGCTTGGTTACTATTAGAAGTGTACTCACAGTGGGGAAAAGTTCAGAACAAACTGCAAAACTCATCCTGGCTCCTGTATGTGCATAGATATATACATATATGTATATATAAATATATTCGCAGTCAGTGGTTACCTGGTACTGAGCTCTGCGTTACCACAGCCACAATGCTGCTGGTATCCGCTTAAGGATAAATTATGGTTTTTGTTAGAGGAAGTCAGATGCTTGACAAATGAAGATGTATTGACTGCTAATGTGCAGTAAGAACCAGTTTTGAAATATTCAAAAATCAGTTGCTTACACTCCTCAAGAAGAAGAGTGGGACATGTTTTTCCAAGACTGCTTCTTACAAAAAGTAGATTCACACAGAAAGTAAAATGTAAAGTGTTTGAGACATCTTGTCTGGTTTATACTGCTCAAGCCTAAGCTGTAACAAAGAATTTCAAAAGATAAGGCAATTCTTATTGCAGCAGGAGCTGTCAGGAAGGAGTTTTATTGTAGGGAAACCTTTCTGCTAACAGATAGTCATACTTGAAAATGCATATGCACTTTTAGAAAGGATCCAGTGAACACAAGTTACAGAGAATGTAATGACAGGTTCAGATGATGTAACTTCAGAATTAATGAGGGTACATTAAAGATGTAATACCTTAGTGAAGTAGGCCCTGAGTCTCACTTGTAGGAAAGATATTTTGTCTTGCTGTGTTTCAATCAAGTAAAATTTCTCCAATGGAGTAAAATGTTGTACATGTAGACAAGTTCATAGCTTTTTTACTTTTTCAGCCATATTTACAATTTGCTTAGTATAATCTGCAGACTATTTGTGATTAGAAAATATCTTGTCTCCAAGCAACTTGTGGCACTGCAATAAAGTACTTTAAAGAAACAATTCAACATTTGCCATTGTATCTACTGAAAAACACTGGAGCTTTCAGTACGTCTAGAATTTTCAAACAAAAGTAAATATTCAGAATTGTTGCTTCTGTAAGAACAGATTTTAAAGCAATTCTGCTTTGATACAAATAAAGTTGATGACATGAAACTCTTCAATTTGCCCTCTAGCAGTGAAATCATCTATCTCTACAGCAATTACAGTAGCAACTAGACGCTCTGCAGCAGGGTTTTCTGGTGCCTATGGTACACAGTACTGCACATACAGCACTTTTCACTTCAGTCAGCAACACCTCCTGTCACTGAATTGATTTTATTTGGGAACTTCTTTTTTCACAGGCCTGAATATTGCACACAGTAGGTCAGCACAGAATAGACATCTGACTTCCAGAGTAATATCAGCTCAATCAGGAGCACTCATGTTCAATTGTACCAGTAATGTAGAGAGAGTAGATCCAAATGACATTATTTCCTCTCACTGTAAAGTATTTTCTTAACTGGGGTAAGAAAGTAGAATGACAAATGCACTCTCTTTGAATAATAAAAAGGTATCTGTCCAAAAGTTATTAAATCTGGATTAAACAGCAAAAGACGAGAGTTATCGTNAAACAACTCAAAAACACCAACAAACAAAACCCAAAACCAACAAAACCAAACAAACCCCAAAACCAACAAAAACACAAACAAACAAACAAAAGCTAAAACTTCTACTCTACAAAGAATATTAATGATTTATGGCACTGGAATTTGAGAGTGATGATGAGAATAGAAATTCACTTATTCTTAGGCACATACCCTTGGCCCATAGAAATCCATACCGTGGTGAATCAGCAATATTGCATAGGATTGCATTCTTGGCATGGAAGAGTTAAAAGTACTGTAGTCCTTATTGCATTTCTTGTAAAGATGGGGATGAAAGATGGACATTTACCTATAAACAGCTAACTTTATTGATTTAGACACTAACGCTTCATCACCAGAAATTGCCAAGTATTAATACTCAAATAAACATGAATTGCTATTAAAATAATAACATATCACTTGAAATATTACATTACATGGTCTCTTGTATGACTAGGCAACTTCACCTCCAAGGGGATTAGAGCACTGGAAAGACCTCCAAAATCACGTGTAGGAGATCAGGTACGGTTGGAAAGACAGTTAAAAAGACTAAATCCTATTTTGCTAATTTCTGTGATTTCTCTTATAGAATGACACTACCTTTTCTCCTGAGAAATCGATTTTTTCCATCCTGTAGTCTGAGGTTACAGTGGTCTTTCAAAAAATCTGTAGAGAGCAGAATAATGCCATTTATCAGTTCAAAGTAGATAGAGGCAAAAGAAATTGTCCTGACTTTGTCTCTGTATATATTTAGCTGCAGTCATGTGCATGTCAAAAAAAGGTAATTTCTTTGTGCTCTGTTTACAGCAGCTAAATCTCTTGCTCTCTTCCTACAGTGAGCCCTTGACTTCAGAGGACACAGCAATTCTCCTAGCTCATCTACCCTATAAACTAAAACTATGGAAAGAAAGGTTGTAAGGCAGTCTGATTATAAAGTCTTTTCTTTAAAAGTTGAGAATAAATATGGACTGTAATTTAAGGCCCAAACAGGTAAGCTCTCCATTCTCTAATAGAAAAGTGCTGGCAGCATTTGGATCAATAATTACAGGCAGACTAGCACAATTCCATAATACCCGCTATTGAGCTGTCTGAGGACAGTGCCAGTCCTTCTTGGAGTGAAGCTCCTTCATTCTTTCCATTCTAAGGCATTCTTGCAGTTTCTCCTGCCTGCTCATCAGGAAGCAACAAGAGCTGAAGCAGATCTGAAGCCTACATCTTGCTCAGAATTTTTGAAACACATGCATTTAAGATTAAAATAGATGTGATTAGTGAATTACTTGTTGTACAACAGTTTCTTCACTTGTTTTATTAGAATCTATATACAGAAATACTTTTATAGTACAGGCCGACTCCTCCAGGGCAGTCAAATAAACAGTTCAGACACAGAATGTTACACTTGCATATGGATGAGGTTGTTTGCTACTGATACAAGCAGCTCTACATGAGAACCTTCTGTATCCTCTGCAATAATGGTGGTGGAAGAGAGCTTTATCAATCCATAATCCACAACAAACAGACTCCTCTTTTCTTGGTAAAAGAAGATGTGGATGAAAAAGAACAGTAATCTGGAATACTCTTCAAATAAACACGCAGAAGTCTCCTTTTGCTAAATGAAGGTCTAATTTTCATGCCACTCAGTTAAATGTTTGGAAAGAAGGATCTGGGAAAGACAGACTATACTAAACCATGTTACGCTGTGGTTAGCTTATCTCCAGCACAGCTGAGTTGTCTTCTCTTGTAAAGCTATTTGCTCTCACCTCTGAGGTGCTGATAGGTTAGAGGTGAAGGACAACAATACAGTGAGTACTATAAGCTTACTTTCACATATTTTAATGACCAAAATATTTAGCCTCGTATGCGAACCAGATGAGTCATTAATCCTCTTTGACTCCTTATTCTAACTACCACACTGAACCTCAGAGTAAGCACCAAGCACAGTCTCTGTTGATTTGCCTCTCTCCCTTTCTGACCATACATTCAATAAATCAATACTATAAAAAAACACCAGCTGGGCTGCTTGGGCTGGTTGTCTGGTTGAGGTTTCACTACGGTTTGAATACCAATGGTATTCAATGGTAAAGATAATTCTTCACTATGAAGGGCTGTTGTCATTAATGACTGCCTGACTTGAGCCCTAAGAATCCTATATTCTGCAGAACTGCAGGCCAGAGTACAATTACTCAATATTTATTCACCTGATGGTTCAAATAAGTAACTCTGAACAAAATATTAGGAGATTTTCATAACCATAGCTTGCATTATCAAAGCAAACTGAGCACTCCAAGAAAACTTTCTACTTTATTTCAATGAAGTAACTGCTACTTGGAGAGTGCAGACATCCTCTGACTCTTCTTAAGTGTGATATTTAAAATGATGTATCGCTCTGGTTTAGGATGTATTTTTAGAATGTAGTCTATACTTGTCATCAGAGAAAACACGAAGTCTAATACGAGGCTCTTGATGGTGATAGAAATTGACTATTCAAGAAAGAGCTGTGTATCCTGAAATAACAATGATAAACTTTAAAAGAACTGCCTTGCAGAGCAGAAGGATGTTACAGACTCATCTGTTTCAAGTAAATTCTAAGAAAACTGGAAATACTATAGGAATGGTTATAGGTTTGGGTTTAGGGAGATTTTTAATATAAAATATAAAAATTTCAAAAATGGGCTGTCAAGAAATGCTTGGGGTGGACCTGAAGCTACTCTTTCTGTTCTTCTCAGAGTTGTTTTTGTTTTCCACCATGTGCTTACATGTTCACTGAGACCTTGAAAATGTTACTGTGACAAAACCACTCCCGATTTCCCCTGAGTCTGAAAGAGTACATAGGAGAGAGGAAGGAGGGGAACTGTGCATAGCTGGACAATACCCATTTCTCAAATCCATCTTCCATTTATACACTAAACAACTGATGTAAAACTGATAGCAAACTAACATGGCACATGGAAATGAGCTCAGAAAAATCTGTTTCATTATGTATGATTTCTAAAGAAATTCCATCATGTTTTCAGGAAGATAAAAGCAAGAGAAAGCATCTTGAAAACAAATGGCATAATCTTAGTCTAGCCAAAGCATGCAGTAGAAAAGTAACATAGCCTGAGCAAGAAAGCAAACCCAAAGGAACTATGATTCTGCATATCCATGGGATGTCCCACGAACCATCAGCAGAGCCTAAAGGATCAGTCTCAAGAGTTAGCTTAAATATAGAACCAGCTAAAACTAGCATAATCTTAATAAAAATATAAATTCCATAATATCTGGTTATTTTGTACTTTTATAATGCCTTTCCTAGTATGAATACTATTTTTTTTAAATTCTTTTGCTTTCAAATCTTGTCTGGTGACAAAACAAATTCTAAACAATCTGATGAATGCTAAGTAAATCATTCCATAAATCAGAACCAACGTTTTTGCATAGTGGATGGGCAGCTCCCCCAAGTGTTTACCAACCATTGGATTGTGTGGTTTCCAGCAGTCTGTGGACAGCCTTCTACTTTGATACAAGAGCCTAGTTCTAGGTGGGTAATGAAATGTCCTGGTATACACTAGATAGAGTCTCTGATGGTCAGCAAAATAATTGCATGAGAAACAATTGCAATGGGAAAGGCAGTTTGTGTAAGCACCAAAGACTTCTCTTGAAATGAAATATATGAGACAAAACCCAAGGCATAAGGTGTATCCTTAAGTACATTGATTATTAGCAGCAGGGCACTGGGAAAACCTCTCAAGGTGAATTTAAATTCAAAATAAAATCTGCTATAAAGAGAAAAGATTTGCTCCACCTTAATATCATTTAGGTAAGGGTAAGCACAAAAAAAAAAAAAAAAAAAAAAAAAGTTTTGTCAAAAGGCTGGATCCCAGCTTTTTGGGTACTGTTCAGAAACTGCTTGGTAAATATAGAGATCAGTAGAGGCTGTGGTGTATCCATAGACATCCTCGGATGTCTAATTTCATGTGTTAAATTCTATTTTGGTTAAAAACAAAAAAACCCCAAACTCCTCGGGGTCTTTGAAATTAAGAGGAATTTCCAAATGGTGACAAAACTACAGGCATACAGTTGTGTAGAGGTGTCAAAGCCATGACAGTGCTGGCTTTCTGTCAACAGCGGCAAATCCTCCAAAACAAGATCGAGGTCACACAGCTGCGGCAGGGCAGGGTAACCGCCACAGTTACTTTAGGAACTGATAACACAGGGTGTGTAGGAGCAACATCCCCTCGCCTGGCAAGTGCTGACTCGAGTATCCCTGGCATGCTCTGTGAAATCAGGTAGCCTGCTTCCTTAAACTGCTAGGAATCTTCCCACCTTCACATCGCTCTTCTCATCACCTTTAGCAACAGCCCTGTGGGCATTAAGGGCTGAGTCACAACTTCCTAAGTATTACTGGGAGCAGTCTGCCACCTACTGTTTAGACAGGATCTAAAGGTGTTTGCAGCTTCCCACTTCTCGTGAGAAATCCTGTTTTCATAATTATAAGAAATCTTAAGAAAGTTTGTTTTAAGTGGGATCTCACCCACTCTGATGCTTCTGAATCTGAAGATAAAATAATCTTGGATGGTAAAAGGTCAGTTCTGCCCTTCCAGAACTAACCTTTGTTTTAAAGGAGTAGAAAAGATATTATTAACAATTTTCTTCTAGATAACACACAGAAAGCTGATAGGCAAATTAATGTCAAATGAACAGATTTTGCTGCCTCGTAAAATACCAGAATTTGCTACTACGCCTGGCTCAGGGATTAACCCGTGATCTTTTTCACAGACAAGAACTTCTATTCAGTCATATTCAATGGCAAAACTTCAGAAGATGGTTGTTTTTCTGGGCGCTGTTAGCCTGTATTCATCTTGATCTGTGCTTAATTCTCACAGCCAGATAATACACCAGTGACTTGAAATGGAAGAACAGAGGAAAAACACCTTTGTTCAGTTTGCTGGTGATTTCAGGCTTAGCTGTGCTATATTAAATTTCCATGCTGACCATAGACTTTCCACCATTATTTTCTTACCTCTTCTTGATTACAGCGATGAATCCAACCCAACGTATTCAGCCACTTCATCTAACACTGGGAATTTCAGCTGAGGATTTTTCAACATTTTGTTATCCGAAGTCCAATGCTGTTGCTACACACAGATACAAGCTTTCTATCAAAACCAACCAAAGACATATTTGTTCTGGAAACAGATGTTTAAGGCCTAGCAAGCTTGAAACATTGTATATTTTTAATTCTGGGAAAATCTACAACATAAAAATTTTAAAACCCCAAGCTATTAAGGGATAAAACTGTAGTAATTTGAGAAATAATTAATGGCAAGGAAATTTCCACTTCCAAATTCTCCTTCAAGACCTTGTACTAATTTAAGTACAAAAATAATTATACACTGAAAGCAAATTTATTGTTGTGACTGATTTATATTGCTTTTAATAGTAGTACTCACATTTTAAAAAGGTACTTCGGGAGGTAGATGAAGTTAATGATCAGAAATTAATTATTAACTTCATGTTGCCTCCTGCAGTACAGAGCAATGCTGCTTGAAGCACATTCAGACAAGACACGAAGAGGGCACACACAAGGGTATATATGAGATAAAAATAGCAAAGGAATTGCGAAGATATGCAAAACACCTGCCTTGCAGCCACCTCCTGGGCTCCTGGCAGCCCTCACCTGTGAGATTACTCTCATACATGCATAGTTGCACTCACTCTGATCCCTCACACAGAGAGCACTCACCTAAGCAAAGGCTGGAAGAGGTAGGTCCTTCTAGGCAGTAAAGACAGGAGCAGTGAATCAAAGAACAATATGGTAAGCTGAAAATATCTCAGATTTTGGGAAGGGGTATTAGTTTCTCTAGGAAATCGAGAGGAAGAAATAAATTCTCATAAATTCTCCTAGGGTTCAAATAATACACAAACACACAATGAAACAGTAATACTCTGCACAGGGATGCCAGAAGCCACAAGTAAAAGGAAACAGAATCCCATGTGTTGAGCTGGTAACAAATTGGAACACTGTCAAATGCAGCTTCAGGCCTTTTAATTTTGCTTTTAATCAGCAAAGTCCATGCTGTGTTTCTGTTTACTGGTTGAACTAAAATAAATTTAGGGTCACAACTGAACAGTTTGTCCTTTGTCTGCTATGTGCCAAGTCATCACTTTGTGCTTCTCTCAAAAGCTATATTAGTTTTCCTAAAAAACTGGGTGCATCAGCTCTCTAAGCACTGGTCAAAGAGAACCAAATTTTATTCAAAGACATAACTGCTAGTCACTTTTACATAAGAAAAGAACAGCAAATAAATTAATTAAATGCTTCATTTTCTTTTAATGACTACCAAAATGTTTGTTTATTCAGATACAATAAACTAACAATTCAATTTTAGTCTATTTCTCTATCAAGTATTCTGTACCTTACTTGACTTCAGTCTTATGTGCACAGAGAAAAGTTTTCCTGTTAGGGCCAGGTAGCTTCAGATGATAAGATTCACACTGAAATAATTAATCAGCATATCTGGTGTTATGCAAATAATTGCCTCTTCATAAATAGATTCAGTTTGAACACAATCAGTAATTTAAAAAAAAAAAAAGGTTCAGTGCCTTTTTTGCTATCAAACCCCATGTTTTGCAGATTGTGGGTGAAAACCATCAGTAAAAAAGTTTGAGCAGTTATGAAATTGGCTTATATATTCATGAACTTTACTCTTGACTTTCCTATACCGGAAGAAAGTCCTCCTCTCAAAATGCAATTTGGACCAGAAGCAGAAACAAAAGAATTCTGTGATTTTACAATAGTGAACATGGTCCTTTTCATGGCTATTATAACATCACCCCTATTGAGGGTTCAAGCATTTTTAAACTTTGTCTATCCTCCTCTCGAGTGGATAGTACTTGCTGACCAACTAATCCAACAAGCTTACAAGCTAATTTCACTTCACTATTAAATAATTTATCATAAATCTGATTAATTCTTATAACCCAAAACTGGTTATTAGCATAGTACAATAATAATTTGTATTTTCACAAATTAAGGAGTATAAATAAGGATATATTCAAGCTGCTTTTATTATGTGCCTCTCCACCATACACTAAAAATAGGACAGCAGAAGTTCAGGGGAATTTGGCCAAAAAAACAAACTAGCACTAAATAAGATTACATAACTGTCCATATGTTTATGCTTAAAAACAACAGCATATGCCTTATATACCACTTATATACCACTTGATGGTCACGATCTGTGTCAGAGCAAAGCAAAAAGAGTGGGAAGATAATATGGATAATATACTGCCTGAAATAGATGATAGAAGGGGTGTTAACTTACTGCATGCATGTATTTCTGCCTTGCTGCTTGTGCTTTCTCACATTCATCTACTTCTGTTTCCATTAATTCAGCTAAATGACCCACTGATCTGGATATTAAGGGTGAAATGCTTTTTCATCACTAGAATCTGAAATAACAGTATCCCTGCAAGACTGAGAAATTGGTAAGGGACTCAATGATTTGGTCACAATGAGAAAAACGAAACCAGCAACAGCATGAGGGAAATGAAGGCGAAACTGTAACAATCTGAGAAAAAATATCTACTAACTCAAAAGAAAACAGAAATCTCCAAAGTACTGCTTCTGCTTATTACAGGAAATGCTGACTGATGTTCTTTTTTGACTCACTGTGTCCAGCAATCTTACATTGTAGCTGTCATTCAATAACGGGGGAAAGCCAAAGTATCAGCTTCTCTATGTCCATGGTTTGCAATGCAGTTTAACATTACTGCAGTATATGCTATACCCTCCTTCTGTTGTTAATGTGGATGTAATCTGATTATCACTCTAAATAGCTCATAACAAGAGCTTTATAAGCACCTATACCCATCTCTTCTGAGCTTTCTTCCAAGGAGAGGGTGTGTTGCCTAGGAATATTCCCCACCCTCCTTCAGACCAGCACTAGTGATCACTGATGTTGCATAGAGAGCTTAAAACATTTCTCACATAAACAATGAGACCTCTTGCCTGTGAACAATAAAGGTGAGAATATGTCTATAGGGAAAACCACCCGCCTCCGTGGGTTCAATCACTCTTTTTCTTCATGAGCTCCACAATGTTATTTGGAGATTCAGAGCCAAGAACTGCAGGGTAATTGCACGTGACCTCTCAGGGCTGAGATCTGTCTGTATCCAGGAGGAGGCACAGCTCCCAGGATCAAGGCTTTTCCTGGCTCCATCAGGAGTTTCAGGTTCAAATTCCAATTAAATCAGATGCACCTTGTGCCATCAGTGTGTGACATGTCAGCTCTGCCATGCAGGGACAGGGTGGCTTTGTGTGCCATTCTTTGCTATGGGAAGTTACACCAAGATGTAAAGCTACACATAGGAATATAGCCTGAAATACCATCACTGATGATTTTTGGGCACTCTGACTGAAGTGAGCTGAAAACAAAGTCATTATAGTTAATATCCACTTTTTCATAGTAAAAAAGGGACAGGAGGTGGGGAGAGGGCAGCTTGAGTAGCCTAGTAAGATGTGCATACTACAAACTGCATACACATAAAGCCACCCTAACTTTTGAAACAGCTGTAAACAGTTTCTTTGAGAGCAGGATTAGACAGAGAGCAGCAGCATCCAAAACGTGGAAAGCAGCAGGTGTTGGGCATCCCATTTTCTGTGATATGGCGCTGGAGCTTGGAGTGCCTGGTGTAATCTCATAATGAAACTCCTGAACACTTTGAGAAATTGAACACAGCTCAATAAAACAGCTCTTGGACTAAGGCAGAATTTCTTGTCTTCCAGCAAACAGATAATTGCATTCTGTTGTACTTTAGAATGTTTATGAAACCAAAACACTTTTTTGTAAGATCCACCATGAAAATATGTCCTAGTTGTGGATCATGCATATAGGGCATGAAGCTATTATTGGGGTGGGGGGTCTCTAACAGGTATACAGATAACACTTGAGATTAAATTGTTATAAAAGCAACACAGCTTTCACATATTATGCAACTTAGATCTTTCAGCCAGAAGCCTTTATATTGCTGCTGCTGCTATTGGTAGTGATCAGTTCACAGATGAATTAGAGTTGAGGAATGTTATTAGGCACTAAAATATTTTGGTTTTGTGATAACACCTTGCAGCTGTATCATTCATAAATGGTTAGTCTGCATTTCTCAGCCTAAATGACAAAGAGCATACTACTGAACTATGGGAAGCTTTAAATAAAAAAATTGAAAAAGGAAAAATTAAATATTCTTTCTGACTTACATTCTTTCTCACAAGGCTATAATTTTAATGGCTTGGCCTGCAAGTTACGAGATCATAATTTCCTTTGTTCTTCTCTGTGCTTTATGAACAAATTTTGATGAAACTGGATATGCTCAAGAACATTCTTGCTCTCTGAAAATAGTAAGACTTTTAGGATCACCTGAGAAACTGTGGGCAAGGTTAATAACTCCTTTTTGTTGTTTTGTTCACAATTATTTCCACTGGGCATTATAATCTCACTTATTTCTACTTCTGGGATTTGACCCCAGGCTAGGGAATCAGAGAATTTGTACTTTTCCCCTATTGCTCTACAGGCGGCACTGAGGAGTGAAGAATATATAAGTGACTGCTTCATAACTCTTGCTGATGAAAACTACATTGGGTAAGCAACAGAAACCTGTTGCTTGGTTATCAAAGGCTCTTTTGGTTTGGATGACCAAATTTAAACACCTGCACTGCAAGAATCTCCCAGTGATTCTGAGTAGTTCTACCAAAAAATTCCAATGACTGAATTTTCCAGCTGTCCCACTGATTTGCAGTGCTCCTGAAATACTTCAGTGTTCAAAATAACTTTTTTAAACTTTGTAAAAAAAATTTTTATTTTTTTGTTACTCTAATTGCTGAATATAAATTTCAGCCACTCTGTCAATGTCCAGTTTCTCAAATGAATAGCATTCCTACTGCTGGACTAGCATTTCAATTTAACTTTCAACAAAAATCAACTTTCAATAAATAAACTGACAATGAAGTTGACAATGGAATGTCTTAAGTATGTGAATTTTATAACATAGGAGGATGTACTAAAATACATAAGACATGTAAAAGTTGACATGTCACACTGTCATGCAGATCAATATATTGAATAAGCCTGCAAGGTACACTGTCACCTGTTTCTGTTCTCATGTCTAGAAAAAGAGACAGGGAGAGATCAAATAGCAAATTTTTTTTTTAATAGGAGAAGTGTGCTTTTGCTAAAAAACACATGATCTTTAAAGGTTGTATTAGGATACTTGAAAATCATACACAGCAATATATAGAAGAAACATTAATGTATTTTCAACCAGTCAAATATAAGAAGCAGAAGGATGTTGTGAGAATAAATTAATTCATGTTCCAGGAGTACTCCTTGTACTGAACAATGTCACAGAAATGCCAATATGGAAATTAGTAAACGTGAATATTCTGAAGCGTGAATAATAGAGCTGGTATAGTGTACACTAAATCTTGGGCCAGCAAACTGAGCAATGTGAATAGAACACAGCATAGCATCCATGTGGATTCAATGAGTCCTTTCATCTTGTGGAGTGAATAAGGCAAAGTTCCCATGGATAAAAATTATACACAAGCATGCAATTATTTGCAAAGGAAATTCTAATCTTCTGGAATTATTTAACTCTAAAAGACTTTTGGGTTTACAATGTCAGTACTGCAGAGTTATTTATATATGTGAATGCAAAAGTCTCTAGGTTTATCATAATTAAGATGTGGGATTATATCATATACTGCATCTAGATCTGCAACACAGATCTCTGATTGATATTAAGAATAACTAACAACAGAATTAAGTTGAGATCCACTATAGAAGATGACAAATACCAATGGGCATTAGGCTTCCCAGCATGAGTTATCCTGGAAAAACTGTGCTTTCTAGTTTAGCAGACTATTGTGGGTACTGCCTCTTTTGTCCTGTCTTTTGCAGCCTGATGCTCTGCTAAGCCCTTTCTCCCACTCCTTGCTTCTATGTTTGAATGTTCTTATCATCCTATTCTATTCCTCAGATCAATCCCTGGCTCCTTCCTAGGCATTCCCAGTCTTCCTTCTCAGCTATTTGTATCATTAACAGTATTTTGCTAGGCCAGATCCAGGTATTTCTTCTTCTTTTGTTTTCCCTCTTCTGTGAGTTGTCTTTATCAGTTTTCTTTAGAAAAAGTCCTCCCTGCATAAGCACTTCTTCTGTTCACAGTAAAATCTTCAAAAATCATAGCCTCACAGTTCTTCCTATCTTCCTAGTTCTCAGGTCTGGCCTGCAGAAGATGACTGACTATCCTTCTCTGTCAGTTGTTCGAGATATTTATCCATCCTATGAGTTACATGTGTAAAACCCCGTAAAAACCATGCTGGCCAGTTCTGCTCTTCCAGAACTCCAATTTCTTTCTTGCATAAGCACTCACTTTACTCACAGTCTGCTCCTTCTGCAACACCTCTCTGTGTTTCAGGGCACTTCCCTGCATGGGCTATGGGTCTATAGTGGGAAGAAATGTCACCTGGGACATTTGCAGTATCTTTTACCACCAAATTGTCCCCCGGAGTCAGATATTTCAATGAACAATTTAAATTTACCTCAAGCAGGCTTGCAATGCTAAAGCAGAGAATTCCTGGGATGAACTAAGTATATGGGAATTTTCACAGTCATTTTATCAAGGTTTCCACTGAACAAATGTGTGGATTTTTTTTTCCAACAACCTGACTAAATGCAGTCAAAAAAAAAAGGCAGTTAAAGGCTTCCTCTACAAATTGGTTGCTATTTTGTTTTACAAGCAATAAACAATCCACTGTCCATTACATTTTCCTTTGAAAAAAATACAACTACACATTTTCTTAAACTGTGTAATTTCATTAGGAACAGTTACATCATTGTGTATCGCTATTTAGTTCCATGAAAAGATTCTTTCTACTATGAATGACATCTGACATTTTAAGCAAATCTGTTACATTTGCTTTTCTTACACCAGATGTACCCACATAAACTACTAAGACTGAATTGCAACTAATTTTGGAATTTATCTATTGGAAGGTAAAAGAGTTAAAAGATAATTTGTAGGTTATCATCAAAAGACACACCAAAAAGACCAGGTTATACAAGGGTATAGATGGATTAAGAGATCAAAAGTTAATGTGTGAGTATTTACTATACATAGGCCGATGCCACAATGAAAGGATTATCCAAACAGAAGAATAGTTTTGGAGGAATGCTATGAATACAAATGCAGATTGGCATGCATCACTGTATTGAAGATATATATTAATAATTTACCAAAATTTATCACAAAGTTAATTAGCTTAGGCTACAATTATTATCATGCAATTAGCTAAGATAACAAACAAGTCATTATTTAACAAGTCTACCAGGAAATATAGAATTATTAATGGGAAGCATCCAAAAGTTACCTGTTAATTAATGTCACAGAGAAGATAAATTATCATTATTATCTGCATTTATTTTTAGACCAAATATGTCAAGATACATAAAAATTTGATATGAGCTTTGAACAGCTGGCAGATTGTCATCATAGTCTTAATGCATCTTTGGGATAACAAAGAATAGAACAAAGACTGATGCAGGAATGTGGGTCTGATTTCCAGAAGGTCCTCTGTGTAACCTGCATTTTGCCATCTACAACAATTTTGCAGTAAAAGAGACAAGATCCAGGACAGAGATTTCCAAAGGCATGTTACTTAATTAGATTTATGTGTGACTTTTACATTTACTTTCAACATCTTTCTGTTACCCCTTCTCAGTCAAGTGCTATAATTAGTCATCAAGGGATTACTCTTACTGTTATTTGGTCATCTAAAAATCACAATTATTAAGCATATTTTCCCTTAGCTTCCTAAATTCATACTAAGTTGTGGTGTACCTCTTAGATCCATTCTTTAAGAAGACTGGATAGATCCCCATTACTTCACGGCAGAAAAACAGTAGTTGACCTTAGAGTGGATGCACCCTCCAACACTGAAAGTTAAATAAGAGAGTAAAGTAACTATTCCCAGTTCTAGCAGGAACTTATTTTTCTCTAAGACAAGGAAGGGTGGAAAAGCTCTCATTTGTCCAAACAAATGACCCAAAATTTTGCCCTACCATTAGAGACAGTACTAGGAAGGGAAGTTAATTAAGTCCATTGTTTGCTGCTTGTAGGCTAGGTAGAAACTTGTTCTTTTTTGTTGCTATAAACCACAATATATCTGTCTTAAAAGTAATAGGACCTCTGCTATTATAGGTTGTATTAATAACAATAATATTTTCTGTTGCTGCAGAGAATCTTAGCATTGCCTCTACAGTACCTGTACTGTAGCTTGCTTGAAGAATTCAGCCATCCTAAACCACACTCTTTCAGAATAGGTGCTGATCACAGAAATAGCCAGTGGACTATTAATTATTTAGTGGTGGATTAGAACTCTTCATTCCTTCCAGATTTCAATAATTGGATGGTAAGGAGAGACCTTGCTCTCTAGACTGGAGACGGTCTGAACTCTTTTGCAAATGGAAATATTTGAATGGACAAGGTCAGATTGACATTTGCAATACTTCAGGGAAAGACCTGGAAGAACTGAAATTGTGTTTGCTTCTCCAAAGTGGATTGAAGCAATTTAACATTTTACCTTTCAAGTCAAGGAGGCATCAAACCAGTGTTTTGCTATTGTTTTTTTATTTATATAATGGGAATGGCTCTGATATGAAATCTGACTCTGTAAGTGATGAGGAAAACTAAGGGCAAAACACTACCTGTGTCAGACACCGGTAATAACAAAACTGCCATTGATATTAATGGAGTGAGCATTTTGTTCTCTCTCTCTCTCCTTTTTTTTTTTTTTAATTAGAACACCAAACTTTTAAATTTGAGGTGTTAAAAATACAATTTTTGCATTCCAGCATTTTCACAAACATTTAGTTAAACAGAAAAATGAGATCCTCTCTCTAAAAATATTCAGTAGTATCATCTCTCAAGAAAAAATGACTAAGCAAACTAGAATGCTTTTTTTTCTGCACACAAGGTAGCTTCATGCATACTTTACAGCTACATTTCATTACTTTACAGTAATGAAATCCTGGTCTACTTTAATTTCTGACAGATATTGTACCATGCTGTACAATACAATTTCCATAACTTCCTGCCAGAACTGCTAAATGCACCTTCCTTGTTTGCTGTTTTTCTGAATAATTTAAAAATTATTACTTCACTATCTCTCAAATTTTCTCTATCAAAATCTGTGTCTTCCTTTCCTTTTATCATTTGTTTGCATTAGATCCAAAGTTAATATCACTACTTATGCAAAAGCACGTCCAAAAATAGAGGAAAACACAGTTACTGAAATGCTAGCTTGAATAAATACACTGAAATATAATCTGTGCTGTCTAGTTAAATTCCATCCATGAAAAGAAATTGTTGACTACTTTGTTACATCAATTTCATTATGCAAGTGTCATTCTTTGTTCCCAAGTAATAAACAGGTAACAAGCTGTTGCTTTATTTGATGCATTTTACCTACCTATATTAACAACACAAAATAAGTACTGAGGCAAAATCAGCACACCCTGAACCAAAACCCCTCTGAGCGCCAACTAATCAACAAAACCAGAAATCACTCCAAACCTGTCCAAAAACTCTTCCATGCACTCAAAGAAACTCTTCTGAATCATGTGACCTCTCACTAAAATTAGATTCCTACAATTCCTAGTACGTTAATAAAACATAAATCACTTTTTTTTTCCTCCCTTGAAGTTCTGTAACCAAAAGCAATTTATCAGCTTCCCCAAAGTAATTTTATTTTCCCATCAGTGCTATTTTATCATAGTGTCCCAGATTCAGAGGACTAGCTTCATCAGAAGAATGACTGACTAAGTATTTCAATATCTTAAGCAAAATATAATACAGATAGTTTATAATAGTATCACAGAATATCCCAAGTTGGAAGGGAACTTCAAAGATCATCGACCCCAACTCCTGGCCCTGCACAGGACACCTCAAGAGTCACACCATGTGCCCAAGAGCACTGTCAAAAAACTTTTTGAGCTCCGTCAGGTTTGGTGCTGTGACCCCTTCCTGGGAGAGCCTGTTCCAGTGCCTGGCCACCCTTTGGGTGGAAATCTTCCTGATATCCAGCCTAAACCTCCCCTGTTTCAGCTTCTTGCTGTTTCTTAAGAGTCCATATGGTGATGAAAGGGATATTTTAAAAATTTAACACCTGTGGTTTGGGTCTTTTTTCTCCAAGGCAGTTAGTTCCACTTACAGATTTTTCCTTATTTCTCTCTTCATCTGCAGACTTTAATGACACTGTTTTAAGGGAAGGGCCATAGTATTCTAATGCAAGTCATATTTAAAAATAATCATGCCAATCAGTAGGTATTTTAAGGGGCTCATAGTTAACAAATTTTGGGGGGGGGAACAACATTTTTGTTGTTTTTACAACATTTTTGGGAAAACTTACATCTGGTGCAGAATATGGGGAAGTTGAGGGGAAGCTCAAGAGTTCCGTAACAAATCTGGAGGGTGGTTAGCAGACCACATAAAGCAGTGATTCAGCCTCCGCAGCCTTAATGTGGCGTTTTAACATCGCTTTTACAGTCACGTAAGTAATGGGCATAATTAAACAGCGTGCTTTGGCTTTTTAACAGTTCAACGCGCCTTTCACGGCCTGGAGACGCTCGGGCAGGAGCGCACCGGTCACCGACACTCCTAAGGCGACGCGCACCGAGAGCGCACCGCGGACTTTGTGCCGCGGAGGAGCGGCGCCTGCGCGCAGAGCCATGCCGGTTCCCGGCAGAATAAGGCAGGGCAGGGCAGGGCAAGGGGCGAGGGTAGGAAGGAAGGAAGGAAAGAGGGAGCGAGGGAAGGAAGGGGGAGGCAGCCGGAGCATATCAGGTGATCGGGTCCCGTGACGGCCCCGGGCCGCACGACGGCTGCGCCGAGGGGGCGGTCTC
>VXBU01012878.1:2669441-2902297 GCA_013400315.1 Bombycilla garrulus
AAAAGAGTATTGACGTGTCCATTAAGAAAAGAGCACGTTATTTTCCTCCTCCTGTCCTCAGATCAAAATATACCCGTCAGGAGATGCTTTGGGAAATAATTTATGAAGGTTGGGAGAGATATGGTGGAGATATGCTCTCACGGAGATGAGATTTTATTTCTTTTCTGAATGCTAACAGTATGCCTGAAGAGCATGAGCAGAACTGGATGCATCTTTCAGAAAATCTACCCTTAATGCACTTATTTTTCCAAGAGCATTTGAATTTCTTCCATGCATGCTTTTATCTTGCTTTTTGTTTTCTGAAAATGAAAACAAGTAGTCATTTTGGATGGTTTCCTGTCTGCGGTGAGACTGCCAGCAGTCTTTGGGATAGACTTTCCTGTGAGTGGTGTGAAGCTGTGCCTCTACTGAGAGCTGAGTTCTGGGCCATAAAAATGTTGTTTTAGCACTTCAGTTTGGAAGGGAGAGATCTTTTGTGTGTTTTCTGCTTGATGCTCTCAGGTTGAGGGAGTCTTTGAGCATTCTGCTTGGGGGGAAACAGGCTTAGAAGTTTATTCAGAGACTTCCTCTGAATGCGCTTCATCTCTGCTGTGTGGCTGCTTTTGAAGTTAATGCAATCTGAAATGTATTTTCCCTTTTTCTCCTGGGCTCTTTCACGAATAAGATCTGTGATGGTTGGAATAGATGAAATTAAGTAGATAACTCCTTTGTTTCAGGTTACTTAGTGCTAGTTTAATAATACTGCATTTCAGAAAATATTCATTGTTTTACAATTTAAGTTCTCTGGAGGTGAAGCTTTTTTTTTTTTTTTTTTTTTTTTTTTTTTTTTTTTTTTTTTTTTTTTTTGGTTGATGATTAGATTTGTCTGCATGGGCTACTTGCATGTAGTGAGATTTGTATAAAAGGGGGAGGCTGTTGAAGGGACCACTAGTGACTTGAGTTTCATTTTAGGATTGAGTTAGGAAGATGCTCTACAAACAGTCTGATGAATAAAATCAAAATAACAGGTCCAGTATTACAGATGTGAAAATTATGTTTGGCTCTAGCCTGCTTCAATCCATAGATAGGCAGCTTGGTTCAATTCCTGCCTACTATAGGCAGCCAAGTGCCAGAACACATAACTAGAAGTTACCAGTGCCTTTCTATTATTACTGACAATTTTTTCCACTTGCAGCAAATACCTGAGTGAGACAGAGTTGCATTTCTCTCCCTGTGTGGTATGGACTTTCTAGGAACTTTAACCTTGTATTTTAGCCTTGTTGGAGCACATTTTTTTAAAGATTTATTTTGTATGTATTGCTTGCTCCTCTGGGTGTCATGTGGCATTTTTCATAGTTTCCAAACACATACTTGTCCTGAGGGACTGAATCACTTTGTATTTCCAGATTTTAAGTGATATGCTGAGGCTTGGTCTTTAAAACCAGATCTGTTTTTCATACTGTGGAGGTGACTTTGCTTTTGACTTGTTTGAAGCTCAGTAAGTGAAGCTTACTGACTTAATAATTCTTATGCTGGCATTCAACCATATCTTGAAGTGTTAACCTTCAACTGCTTAGCTTCCTGATTTACTTCCAAAAACTATTCTCATGTCAAAAAAAAAAAGTAACAACTCTCTTGCCTCACTAATAAAATAGAACATTATTCTGAAGAAATATGATAAGATTGCTAAACTATGACTTAAAGGAACACTTCTTTTTTTCTTCCTTCCCTTAGTGAATATATACTTGTGTTCTGATACTCACCTGTCTAGCTGGTGAATCAGAGTGGTTCACTGATAAAGCAGAATGCTAATATAAATTTAAAAGAAAACCAGAATCTTCCACACTTTTTCCTATCCTCAACAGTGGTTCCTCAGTGAGGGAATGGGTCACCTGGAGGATGGGCTCTAATGTTGTCACCATCATTTATGGAAGTAGTAGGGCTGAAATTCTCAGCCTGTTTCAGTCCTGGGCCACTGAAGGTGGGATTGCTGCTATCACTAAGGCAGGTTGCATGCAGCTTCTTTTAAGGATCTGGTTAATCTTATCTCCTTCCCCTCTTACAAAAAGGACTGGGAGTTCCTACACTACAGATGAAATCTGTTTCCACAGCTAATTAGGCTGTAGTACTTTAGGAGAAGAGTACTGTTCAAAGAAGAGAAAAAATTAATGCTTAGAAAGAATCTGTCTGAAGGCAAAACTCTGCCAGTTAGTGGCCACAGCAATGAAGGAGAAGGCTGAAATGTAGACAGCTAAAACATTTCACTGCAGGATAACTCACTTATTTAAATAATGGCTTTAAAGCTACAGAGGTGTATATGACTGGAAATCAGGTTCCAGATGTTTAAGCTAACAGGCAGGTATGTAGAACCACAGAATAACTGAACCTTAGATTTTTTAGTCCTTTGCTCTCATTTCTTTCTAGTTTGTCCCTGTTTTCATGTTCATGGTGTGTCTTCTCTGTCTCTCAGAAAAGTCACACTTGAACTTGCTATGAGTGTCTGTCCCTGTGTAGTAAAGACTTTCCAGGAACTTTAACTTGTATTCAGCCATGCTGGAATAAATCTTTAATACAAAATCACAGTTACTTATTTGCTGCATTTCTCTTCCTCTTTTGCCCAAGAAATCTCAGTTTCTTATCAGCATTTCTTTTACTCCTCCCTGCACTGGAACAGAATAATAATCCTCTGTGGGGGTCTGAATCCTACCTTGTTCAACTTCTGCTTACAAAATCTATTGAGGCTTTGTAATAATGGAGTAATAATATAATAAGGAAAAAACTTGATCTGAATTCTACACTAAACTTTGAACCCATGTCCAAACTTTTGACTTTATATAATAAATTGAAGGAAACTTATGTGTAATTACCGCTGTGCCTATTGCTTTGATGTCTGCAAGGTCACAGCTTTTCTTCTGACTCCACAAGTGCTGATTTGAGACTGACTTGTCTCAGTTTCCTGAAATAGATTGTTTTCCCAGATGGTCGTTTTATCTAAAGAATGTGAAATCCTGGAAAAGTGGAAAGTGCATGCAGGATGAATATGGATTGTGTAATATACCAACTTTGTAAAAGGTCCCTTTCAACTCAGGCTATTCTGTGATTCTGTGTAGCTTAAACTCTGAGGAGGGGGAGTCCTGCAAGCAGTTCAGGCCCTTTAGTTTAAGGGATTGCTATTTCTGGTACATGAGGCACACAAAAATGTGGTTTCAGCTCTTCCCCTAAAGCTGTTTCACTGCTATTTACAGTACTACAGGAACCAAATAGGAAAGTATTGTTGAACTTCAGTCCTGTGAAAAAGCTGACTAAAATATCTAGTGAATATTTTGGAGTGTGCTTTAGGTAGGCTCCCAAAAGAAGTTGCAAGTTGTAGACAATACTTTGCCTGCAGAATCCTTGGATTATTTGATTACAGTCTGCCTCCAGCATGCTCACTCTCAACTAAGCAAATCATGTTTACAAACTGCTACTTTCAAAGTAGTTTTTGCCTCTGCTCCAGTGGAAATGGAACAACTGGGTGTTTATCTAGTATCAAAACTTTGAAAACCATCATTATGGGATATGCAATAGCTGTGCTGCGAAGTATTCAAAGTAACCTTTGAAGCTGTGACTTCTCTACTCGTAGGTACTCCAGAACACGAAGATGACTGCTCAGGTTAGAGTCTTATTGCCCTGGATGCTCTTATGAGTGAGATAACAAATTTCACTCAATTTTTGTGTTAAGTCAGTCAACTTTTTAAAGGTCCATTGAATGTGGGAAGAAGAGGTAAAGGTAACGAGAATGTTATCTTATTTAAGGAAATTAATATATAACTCAGCAGGCCACTATAGCTTACACTGGCAATATGGCTAAACTCAATTAATGGTGAAGCCTGATGTGTTCTACAAAGTCAATGGTTTTACTGTCTTAGGTGCTAAAATGACAGTGTATCACACTGTAGATAGTACAAGAGGGAAGTCACACTGGTTCTGCTGGAATGAGTGAAGGGAGAGAACTGCTTAGTTTCTTCTAAAATATCTTTGTCTTTGGTATGAACTGTTTTTTTCATCTTGTTCTTACTGTGGAATCAAAGACAACTGGAAAATAATTGCTGGGCTTTACCACAGCACTCAGAACACTAGGCTATTGTTAGCCTTTTCTCTCTGTTAAACCGCTGGAAAATGTGTACGACAATTAATTGTTACTAGACTTGGGCATACATTCCCCCTGTGGTGGGCTCCTCAGTGGGAGGCATGGTTGCAATCGCTGTCCAGAAGCACCATGAGTAAAGCATCAAAGCTAAATGATTTTAGTGGTTTTCATCTAAACAAAAAAGCAGTCTGGTGAATTTGTCTCTTGTACTTCAGGTACAATACTTCATGCATCAGTGTCCTGATTCTAGTTAGCTGCTGTTGTTAAAATTACTGGAATCTACTGGTAGCTCATAAATGAATGTTTCTTAGTTCTGTATTATTAGGAGTAGATACATCAACCTTTAGAACGTCTTGCTTTAAATACTCTAGAACAAGTGGCATTCAGGTCTGGGAGACCTAATAGGGCTGGTCAGAGGAGTCTGGTATTGGTGAAACTGGAATTACAGATAAAGAGATCTTTTAATCCTGTACTTAGTGGAGCTAGTCCTGTTATAAGCCTCTTATTTTATTTTTACTAATACTTCAGTCAATGTCAAGAAAATGGCTTTGAAAGAGAGGCATGAAGATTGAGTATATGGCATGTTGTTCTGAAAGGTAACTTTAAAACAAAATTACCAGGTCTGAAGTGTGCTACTGTACAGTAAGATATGTATAGTTTGGATAGAGCATACCATTTTGATTCTTATCCATGGTAATAATAATAATAGTTCTTAAACCAAGCAAAATGGAGAACTTGAGGAGTAATCATAGAATGCTTTGGGTTGGAAAGGACCTTGAAGATCATCTAGTTCCAACCTCACTGCCGTGGGCAGGAACACTTCTCATTTGACCAAATTGCTCTAAGCCCCTTCCAACCTGGCTTTGAGCACTTCCAGGGCTGGTGTAATGGGGTATCCAGAACTCTGGGCAGCCTGTTCCAAATGCCTCACGATCCTCACAATAAAGGATTTAATCCTAACATCTAACCTAACCCTCCCCTCTTTCAGTTTAAAGCTGTCACTCTGTCCTGTCACTGCCAGAGCCTCTCTCTGGCTTTCTTGCAGGTCCCATTAAGTCCTGGAAGGCTGCTCTAAGTTCAGTGGAGCTGCCTTTTCTCCAGGCTGCACAGCCCCAAGTCTCAACCTGTCTCCATAGGAGAGGGGCTCCAGCTCCCTCTCTGGCCATCTTTGTGGCTCTCCTCTAGACTCTCCAAAAGGTGTGGACCAGGTTGTTCTTATGCTGGGAGCCCCAGGGCTGGACACGATGCTGCAGGTGGGGTCTCACAAGAGCGGAGCAGAGCTGAAGAATTGCCTCCCTTGGCCTGCTGGCCAGGTTTCTTTTGATGCAGCACAGAATGTGCTTCTGGGCTGTGAGCACACATTGCTGGGTTGTGTCAAATTTCTCATCAACCAACACCCCTGAATCCTCCTCAGGATTGCTTTCAAACTGTTCTCCAGCAAGCTTGTGCTTGGGATGGCCCAGCCCGGGTGCAGGGTCTTGCACGTGGCCTTGTTGAGCTTTGTGAGGTTGGCACGGACCCACCTCTCACACCTGTTAGAGTCCCTTTAGATGTCACCCCTTCCCTCCTGCCTGTCGATTGCACCGCACTACTTGGTGTTGTCAACAAACTTGCAGACAGTCCACTGTCCATATCCCTGACAAAGGTGTTAAAGGTGCCGGTCTCAGTCTTGAGCCCTGGAGAGTGCCGCTTGTCACTATCTCCACTTCAACATTGAGCCATTGACTGCAGCTCCTTGAGCACAACCCTTCAGACGATTCCCTGTCCACTGAGGGGTCCATCTGTCAAATCTGTGTTACTTCTGTTTAGGGGCCAGGATATCAGGCAGGACAGTGTCAAATGCACAGGTCCAGGTAGATAATGTCAGCAGTCAGTAGCAGTAATGCTGTTGAATATCCTGCCCCTCATAAAACTTTGTTTCCGGAAACTGGTTTTACAGAATTTACCTTGCCACAAGTTGATGGGAGTATTAACTCTGAACATTTGAGTCAAAGACTGAGTCATTGAAAGACATAAATACTGCTCTTCTCTCTTCCCAGAGGCAGTACCTCAAGTTTCCTCCAGTAGGTAGTGATGATTGTGCTGGTTCTTCACCGGAGGGAAGGAGTTCTAGACTTCATTTTGAGCAGGTTATCCATTCTTCATGCTTATGACTCCGTAACTGCTACAGCCTTTGCTCAGAAAGAAAGTAACCTGAAGTCATAGAGGGTAGAAATTAGTGATGAGCTAATGTTACAGGTCATCCATCTCAAAATAAGCAATCTTCCTTTGCCCAGTCAAGCAGAGTTAGTTGAATATAAAAAGATAATGGGTTGTTATCTAACTTTCAGTGGAGTACTGACTGGCATTGGGTTGCTTGAGAGTTGCTTCAGGCGAGCTGTGTTCTTGCAGACCAGCAGTCGTGTGTGATGTTTTGGGGATGCCACCATGTAATTGCTGTGAACCTGAGAGTAGTACCAGTCTTCAATCAGTAACAGGGAAGCCTGATTTAACACATTTGAAAATAAAGCTAATGCTGCAGCAGTAAATGGAGAGTGACAACTTTACTCTTCTTAATCAGGGAATGTCCGCTTGTATATGCAGCAGCAGCATAGTGAAGTAAAAGGGAGATTAATTTCCTAACTACTCAATATGCATTTGTTTCAGGCATTGAAAATAGTAGTGTTTAGAAGCATTCCTTAGAACTCATCAGCTCCTAAAGCAATGATCCACTCAAGCAGTTGTGGGCAAGTTTCACGAAATCCTCTATGTGTGTGTGTTGAGGGAATAGATATTCCTGTGTGAAATAAGCATGTCGGGATGTTAGTGGTGAGATTGCTTAAACTTTTACAGCACAGGAATGGTACTTAGTCAGCTCTTTAATCACAGTGCTTAGCTAGTAAGTAAGTTTCTCAACCTCAAGTTCTGTTTCAGACTGCAAAATACAGTGTGCTATGATGTATCCAGGCATCTCCTTACTGTTTATTTCAGAATTGCAGGAGGACTTTGGTTTAGCTAGAGGTAGAGCCTACTCAAATAATTTTATATCATATGATTTTTGGGAGTAAAGCATTTTGGAGATGACATAAAATATATTTGAATTTGAATGTGCAAAGGTAGAGTAATTGTAATATGGCAAATGGGGCATAACTTACTGGAACCTGGTACAGTTAAAGAGCAGCAAGGGTAGCAAATGCAGTGAAGAAACTAATAATTCTTGTGCAACTTGGTCCATGTCCTGTTTGATAAACATTAGCTTAAAAACCAAGTCTTTTTGTCTTGAAGCATATTGATGATTAGTGAACTTTGGTTTTAAATAAGAATCCTGAGTGCTAACAGGATGTCTCCTTTGTTTTCAGGTCTTGGCGCAGAATGAATATAATTAGAGAAAACAGAGATCTTGCTTGTTTCTACACAACAAAACATTCATGGAGGGGAAAGTAAGTAGTTTGTAGTTTGTTAATTTTGGTTTTTTGTTTTTAAAGTTTTGTGTGACATTTTTCCTTTCTGTTATTGGATTTAACTGCATAGTTTTAACTTCATCCAACTGAAGAATGAAAATTGAACTAAAGGCTCCTGTTGCTCAGTGTCTGAACTAAATGTACCTTCACTAGAATCAGTTTGGATTTTAAACATTGTGGTTTAGCCTTCCTCTGCTTATGTTCCCACACTGCAGTGTAGCTCTGAAATGGACCACGTGACCTCCTCAGCTTCTGTCTCCTGAACTATTAAGTCTCTTGAACTTACTATATAAAACACTAAATTTAAAGTGGAAATGTGTCTTCTCAGAACAGGTTTATGGAGGAGTAGTGTTTTATGTACTTTAATAGATGAGGATCACTAGTCCACACATATGCTTAAGAAGTTGTGTGACAGATTATCTGTTGAACTACTGACTGAGATAATTTGCAGAATTCCACTAGTAGAGAAAGAAACCTGATCCTAATGGGAGTCTTGGATCTAAAAATGAATTTTTGGTGATGCTTCTGTCTTCAAAATCTTGGGAATGTCTAATAAAATTATCCACAAAGTTATTGTAACTGGTGTCTGTTATGCTGTGTCTGAAGTCAACTGTTATAGGACTTTATTTGGTATGCTTGCCCACTGTTCCTTTTCACATGCATAGTATCTCTGTAGAATGGAGTTTTTCCTTGCAATCTAAACATCAGCATAACAAAGAGGGTGGCACCTTGAGAACACGAGAACTTGCTTGGTTCTGATGGTTTTATGAGGAGTTATTGTCCAAATCTATTATTTGACCAGTAAATTGAAACTGGCTGATCTTTTTATTTTTTTGTCTGTCTGACACGTTCATCCTATCAAAGATTAGGAATAGTGAAAAGGAAAGGAGAATGGGCTTTCATGGAGCAGCAGTCATGGACCTTTTACAGTTGTGCTTTGAAGAACCATGAGGTTGCATCAATGCCTAATCAAAGAGCTCTCTGCTTTTTTTGACAGCAAAAGTTAAAACTGTGGTAGTTCAGAGTTAGACTGAGCAGCTCTCTGAGTGCAAAATCTTTCCTCTACCAGGTCAGAGTTTCAATTGCCTTGAATGAAATTGTTTAATATTTAGTTTTGTCTCAGTGGAATTGTATCCAGTACTTGTGTAAATTGAGTCTTACCTGAGTTATGATCCATGTATTTGAAATCCTGTTGGCATGGGTGAATAAATGACTTCCCTTAGTAACAATAAGATACTATATTGCAGTAGAATAATAGAACAGTTTGTCCCTCCTAATCTTTCTGTTCCCCAACAGAAAATGTCTGGTCTCTTCCTCAGAATTTTCTGTGGCATATGTGCAGGTTTAGTGTGCATGTGATTTGAGCCAGTTGGTGAAAATCAAGTACATAAACTTCATATTTCTTCTTTTGCCCAACTCCTCTCATTAAAGAGCCTGAGGCAAGCTCTTGAAGTTATGATCTTGAACCTTGATAGTAATGTTCTGGTACACCTACAGAAGTCTCATAGAACTTCAGGCTAAGTCTGAAGTCTAGAACAGATTTAGTTTAAAAATTCAGTGGTGTGTTAATTCTTTTATACTGAGGGGGAAGGAAGTATTTAGTAAGTAGTTGCCTCTTGTTTGTTGCAGAAGAAGCTTATTTGATTTCTAGTAATTTTCTGTTTGAATTCTTTATTCCACTCAGTTCGTAGTTATACATTCTCAGTATAATCTATGTATGACATTAAAAAAACCCAGTAACTTAATATGTGGTGCTAAATGAGCCTGAATAATTTTGGCTACTCATAGAATTTGAATGTGGGCTCTGTGTGTCCATAAAGTATTTTCCAGCAGTGCAAATGATGATGCTCCAGTGTTAATCTGTGGATCTGTATAATTAATGAAGATTGTTTTCTTGTTGGGAGTAGTGGAATGAAATTTATCTGCTAGCTTCATTCTGATTAAAAAGATCTCTCCAGTGCTTTGAAATAACTAGTGAACAGGAAGCAGCCTTTTTACGGGGAAGAGGACATTTGCTTTAACTCTTCTGAAAACAGCCTGGGATTGGACAATCCAGCAGAGTAGTCTGAGAGATAATTAATACTAAACTCTTCAAGTCCTGGAGGTATGAATACCTTTCTTACATATTTATAGGTGAGGTTCTGAACAAGAGTAGGCCACGTGTGAGAGCTGACTTCTGAATCTCCTCTGTTCATGAAACGAGGCTTGGGTCTTCTGAATTTACCTAGGGAGAGGAAACAAGGGAAATGGCCACTCAGCAAAACTGCTGTTCTGTCTTGTGTTCTTTGTCCCATCACATACTAAGAATGCTGCATGATAGATGCTTCCTAGATTTTGAAAAGTAGGCTTGAGCATATAAGGAGAAAAAGAAAGGGCTACAATGTTTGGAAGCTACTCTTCAGTTATGTGTAATGGTTGCAAATCCTTACTCTGCCACAAAGCAGTGTGCAGCTCACAGTAGGCTAAGTAAGTAAGCAAAACCTTGAGCAAGTAATAAAGAGCTTTATTACTTGTGATATGCTGTTCTAAAGAACTTAAATGACCCTTATCTATAAGTCATATAAAAGACAGAATACCTACCTAAATTGTGCAACAAGAGGAGAGGGAACAGTTGGTTTCTACTTATGAACTAAGAACTAGAGCACTCCTTGACAGAATATAGTGGTATTATTAGCAGCTAGAGTAGTTTCAAGCATTCTGCTTCATTACTTTATGACTTCCTTGACCTGCATCTTAAATAAGGAAATTTCAACTGTGTGGAAAAGCAAATAGGTTTTGCAAATATGTTTAACATCCTTAAGGTGGCAGATCAGTTCAATACAGATGTTCCTAAGCTTTGAAGAAAATAAGCATTTGTTTTAATTCCCGAGTAAACTCTGGGCCAGTAAAGGCTTCAACTCACACTGGTTTATTTAATAATAATGGAAAATGGAAGGATATTAAATTTGTGAGATTGCCTGACTGTCAGATAGATGCTCTTGCCCTTCCTGTTAGAAGGGATATGTGGGAGCTGCTCTGAATATATTTGAAGCTTATGCAAAGTTTGGCTTTATACAGAAATGATGGCTTGTGCTGCAGACCTGTCAAGTGAGAGAGGAGAAGGGACTGCAACACAAAAATCCAGAGAAGGATGGAAGGAGTGACCTGCTGGTTCTTGATGGAGTCTAACATGGCACAGACTCAGATTATTTAAGCATCTGGTTGATAATATCTTTTCCAAGCAAACCCACAGTTTACCCAGAACTGAAACTTAAATTCCTACACTGAATCAGTTTTAGTATGGATAACTAGCCAAAGTATTTTTATTTGGTTCAAGTTCAAGAAAAGTTATCTATGTTCAGATGCTGTTGCTTTAGTCAGAGAATGCTTACTTGTACTGTTTCTGGTTCAGGCTTGGCTTTACTTTTTGGATTGGATGGCTTCCAGATGGAAGCACCCTAGAACATGGTTTGTGCAAGTAATAAGGTATTATTAAAAATCTACTGTTTCAAACTCTGCTTAGTTATATTTCAAAACCTTCAGATTCAGAAATATGTAAAGAGTCTTTATTTGTTCAGGGTATATTTTGAATATTATGTAGGAAATGAAGCCATGGTAAGGCTTTGATTTTGCACTTGGTGCATCTAAATTCCATAGCTTCAGATCACTGCTGCTTGTCTGATACATCTGAAACACAAGCAACTACCTTGCTATCCTTTAAGCCCTGTGACAGTTAACATATCTGTGATATCAATGTACAGTGACTGTAGCTTTGGTGATCTGAGTCTTTCTAGAGCTTGGTAGCTTTGGTTTCCCTCAAGGTGAAGAAAATTAGGCTTTGCCATAGTAGTACTTTGACTTGGTACAGTATTGTGACCAGTTGTGTAAATTGGATTTTGTGGTAAAACTGTTGGCTAAGACAGCTTCAGACAGATGCTTTAGCCTATTGCAGGAGTGGTTGGGTTTGTTTTTTTTTCTCTTGCTGCGTAGCCTTCTTAGAATTTATTCTGGTCTGGTAGTACCTTTCAGTGCAAGTACCAAGAGTCTTTGATCCTGCCTTAGCCACTAACTTAGCAAAAGGTATGCATAAGTAAATCTATTTAGTAGTATTTAACTTGTATGTCCCCTTTGAGGATCTACGGAATAGAAGAGTTCCATAAAGGTAAACTCCAAGCTAACAAGAAAGAAAATTCCATATCCATTTCCTAGCAAAAAACTGTATATATCTTCTTAACATCATTTTTGCAGTTCAGCACAGGTTTTCCTGTGACTTCTGGAGAAACTTAAAATTCTTTTTTATTCTAGATATAAGCGAGTCTTTTCAGTTGGAACTCATGCCATCACCACATACAACCCCAACACGCTGGAAGTTACAAATCAGGTAATTGTCATTTTTGAAGTAGCTTTTTGACTTATGTTCATTATCCAGAGTGAATAGTGGCATTCAGGTTTAAGAAACCATCTAGTCAGACAAGATCTCAGAAAAGCCAGAAGGTGTGGCAGCTGTGTACAAAAGCACATGTAACAGAAGGTCTGTGTTGCCTTCACTAACTCTACGAATACCCAGTAGGGTTTTGTACTTGTAGGCAATTTCTCTTCATTGGCCAACAAGTAGCAGTTTGCTTTTGGCTGTGCTGTTCTGAAGGAACTGGGATAAGTTTGATCACTGCTAAGTTGTGTCCCTGAAGGGAGTCAGGACACTTAGTTACTTTGCACTGTATCAAATAGGAAGCTCGAGCTCATGCTGTCACGTAGCATGCTAGCTGTCATCTTGTTCCAGGGTTATTTTAGGTTCTAAGAGGTTTTGATGGGGGAGATGTAGCTTTAAAGTTATTAACTGTATAACCTAATTACTTTCAATTGTCTAGTGGCCTTATGGAGATATCTGTAGTATTTCTCCTGTTGGAAAAGGACAAGGAACGGAATTTAATCTCACTTTTCGCAAAGGGAGTGGAAAAAAATCTGAGACACTTAAGTTTTCCACAGAGCACAGAACAGAGCTCCTTACAGAGGCACTGGTAAGATTTTTATTTTTATTTTCTTCTAGCAAGCAGTAAGTACTTGGTTACTCTTACCATTTGTGGTAGCTCATTATGCTTTCTTTCCCCATATAAAAAGTAGGAAAGCAAGTTTTTTGAGGTGTTATGTTAATGATCTTGATCTAGTGTCAGTTGGAGGAAGTACTGCATGATTTGTGAAGAGTGAGTAAAGCTACAAATATTGAATATGTTAAATGCAATGGAATGGGGAGTCTTCTGAGGATGCTTAATATGAGTCCCATAAAACAGAGTCAGCTTAAATGTAGATTTTCTGGATAGATGGGTTGTCATATTTGCATTCATTCACTGTTAACTTTTTTAAAAACAGAGATTCAGGACAGACTTCTCAGAAGGAAAAATCACAGGACGGGTGAGTGTCTGGCTTATCTACATCATGTGTGGTTTAAGGAAATGATCTAAAGATTCAAACTGCTTCTTTGTTCATGTATTTTATGCTTGTGCTATATGTGCTACCTAAAATAGCTTTTGTGAATTGGGATCTGAAGTTTTTGAGGAGAGAAAATGGAGTTTGTTCAAAAGTGGTGGGAACCTCTTTACCAGTAGAATATTTGAGCTCTCTTTGGTTGGCCTGAGCCTTATACTTGTACATGGACTATGAATGTTAAAATACAGGGCTGTGCTATATGGAGTTCTTATCTGGAGAGGAAAAAAACATGGATTCATTAGTCAATGTTTGCTTAACTTTCCAATTAAATATTTTTTGCAGAACATCCTGAATATTGGATGCTTCCTAGAAGGATTTCAATAGGTCAGATTACAGTCAAGATTCATTTACTGAATTGTGGTAATATAGTAATAAGCAGTGCAGTCTACAGAGCTGGACTTTATATTTGTCTTTAGTACTTTTGTACTACTATAGAAGATAGTACTTCAAGTGCCTAAAGTTACATTAAGTCATTTGAAGTATTGCATGGAATAAATATTCAGTCATGAGCATAGTAACAGTGCTGGAATATGGGGATCCCCTTTGTCTTATCATAGCTTAGAACAGACCTCTAACTTTTGCTGGTTTAAGTAAGTTTGTATTTGTAATGGAATGTGACTGCAGGAGATGAAGAATTTTCACTGTGACAAACCAGTTTTACAGTGACAAACTCACTTTGACTTGATTTAATTAGCATTTGGTGTAATTTGGTGGGGCTATTTCCTCATCTCACCATAGTGTTCAGAAGTCTGTGAGTACACCGTCTTCTACAACAAGAGAACTTACTTCCTTTGGGAATGTTTTTTTTGGGATTCTATTCTTGCTTCAACGGGCATTGTTTAGGCTGTGACCTCCTTGTCAATGCAAAGCTACAGCTACTTTCCATTGCTTCATAGTGTTCTTAATATAGATAAGCATTAAGGGAAATTATACAGTTTTTTGAACTTACTTGCTAAGTAGAGAACTGCTGCTGTGTAGTAAAGGAGTGTGCATAGATGTCTGAGAGTGGCTCTCTCTGCAGAGGTATAACTGCTATAAGCATCACTGGAGTGATACAAGGAAACCTGTGATTCTGGAAGTGACTCCTGGAGGTATTGACCAAATTGATCCTGCAACAAATAAGGTCCTGTGCTCCTATGACTACAGAAATATTGAAGGCTTTGTTGATATTACTGGCTATCAGGGAGGCTTCTGTATCCTCTATGGAGGATTTAGTAGATTGGTGAGTATTAAATCAAAATATTTTGGTATGGTTCTTAGGATGTTTGTAGCTGCATATTTAATAATGAAGCTTCAGCGTAGCTGGAGCATACAAGTACGTGCATCTTTGGGATCCCACTGTGGAGCATCGAGGCTTATGGATAGATCCTGAAAGGAAATTAATTAAAACATTTGAGAGTTATGTATGGGCTTGATTACAGATTTTGGTGTGTGGGGGTTTTGTGTTTGTGTATTGCATGTTTTAAGAACTAGAAAGGATGAAATAGCTATTTTCAGGTAGTGAATATGCATGTAAAGTGGATGTGGAATTTCCTGTCATTTCTCAAATTTACAGAAGTAACAGGTAGTGTGTTACTGATCTACCTGACTGATGGAGGACTTCAGTTCAGAAATAGATTGATCAGTGATGCCCTTGCCTCTTTAGGCCTGTGATCTGATTACCTGGCAGCTTTACTTGGGAAATACTGCAGTGTAATGTTGGTTCTAAAATCATGCCAGGCTGTCAGGGTCTGTTTCCAAGGGTGGACAGGCAGGTCATGCAGACCATAACTTTAATGGCACACTAATGTGTAGCAGGGTTTCCTTTAGGAATAGCTCCAGATTATTTTTTTTAAGGCAAATGTAAAGTTAATAATGGATCTCTTGTGTAATAAATATCTGTCTATACCGTGCACTTAGCAAATGCCAGTCCAGCTGCTGTGAAAATTCCCTACTGTTAGGTGTGTAGAGGAGGATTATTTATAGAACTGTGATTTTCTTTGGCTGTGCTGTATTTTTCACCTGTTAACTTTTTTTTTTCCTTGACAAAATTTGCAGCACCTGTTTGCCTCTGAGCAGAGGGAGGAAATTATCAAGAGTGCAATAGAGCATGCTGGCAACTTCATAGGCATCTCTCTGCGGATAAGGAAAGAATCCCTAGAATTTGAGCAATACTTGAATTTTCGCTTTGGAAAGTACAGCAATGATGAATCTATAACATCTCTAGCAGAGTTTATCGTTCAAAAAATAACACCTAGGCACTTGGTAAGGCTGTCAAGCTGAACATCCTTGATTCCTATTGAGTACTAAGTATTCTCTTTCCTAGCATGCCTCTCTCTTGTTTTACAAGGAACCTGTGAAAAGAGTACTAGCTCTTACAGAAGCTTGCTTAGTTGAGAGGGATCCAGCTACCTACAACATTGCAACTTTGAAACCTTTAGGCGAGGTAAGGGGCATTCTTTCTCAGTACCACTTATTCAAATAAAGGCTCTAAAAGAGGGGAATTGATAATATTAATAGTTTTATAACAAAACCACCACATTATGTAAGCCTTAATTTGTAGAGTAGCTAAATAACACTGCTTAATGAATATGATCCTTGTCCCTTATGTTTAGGTATTTGCGATAGTATGTGACTGTGAAAACCCTCAGCTTTTCACCATTGAATTCATCAAAGGACAAATTCGGAAATACTCTTCAACAGAAAGGTAACTGGGGCTTTCTGTGCCTTCTAGATTCAAATGGAAGTTGCTACTGTATTGCTTGTAGCTCCTCAGCTTCTATAAACTCTGACCCTTGGAGGGATTAGCTCAAAGCCTTGCTGTTCTAGCAATCTGCCACTTACAAGTCAAGATTTGTTACAGGAACTGTACATGATTTACATGGTAGGTGTAAATATCTCACATTTACTTTCATTCCAACTTGGAGCAAATCTGTCCAGAAATTTTCTGATGAGCATGAAACGGTGTTGGACAGTTAGATACAGCCTGTTTCTCCTAAGCGATATAGTTCTGTGTATGCTGTACTTGGTTAAGTAGTATCCGAAACAAGGGAAGAAAGCACAGTCTAAGTAATATGGAAATGTGAAGGCTGTGAGCCCTTTGAACTCTCTGCTTGAGACAGTCTTAGTTGATTCTATTTAAAACAACCAACAGAACAGTCCCTGAATGCACTTGCAGTTGTAATGCAGTCTAATCCTGCCAAGTGAGGTTTTGTAGAAAGCACAGGGATGAATTGGCTGACAACATGTGTCACTCATTAACAGATAATCTAGAACTGATCCCATTAGTGAAAGGCTGCAGCTGCCTATACTGGGTGTAAGTCAGCTCTTTCCTTACAGTGAATAAAGGAACACTGAAAGTTACTGGTTTCTTCCAGATGCATAGCAGTTGGCAGTAGTGTTAGTAAGAGATTCCATGTATTGCTGCTTTTCATTATGTGATTTTTTTTTTTTTTCCCCCCCATTTTTCTTATGACTTGGTTCTTTGGCACTACTTCTCTGATACAGATTGTATTTGTTTGTCATTGTCCCAACCCAGAGATTCTCTCCTGGCTAGCTTGTTGGATGGAGTGAGGGCCTCTGGTAATAGAGATGTCTGTGTGAAAATGACCTCCACGCAGAAAGGCCAGCGTTGGGGATTACTCAGTATGCCTGTAGATGAAGAAGTAGAGAGCCTTCATCTGAAGTTTTTGGCTGCTCCTCCAAGTAAGCTAATGCTTCTTACATGGGTTTAGAGTGCTCTTTAAAACATGCAGATATTGAGTCAGGTACTGTATGCTTAACTTTTGATATCTTTTTTTCAGATGGTAACTTTGCAGATGCTGTGTTCAGGTTCAATGCTAACATTTCCTACAGTGGAGTCCTACATGCCGTTACACAAGATGTAAGAATAGAGCCTTTACCCATCCTTTTAACATGTTGCTAATGCATAAAGAAATGAGTAATTATGTTTTTTTAACCAGGGTCTCTTCTCAGAAAACAAAGAGAAGCTCATTAATAATGCCATAACAGCATTGCTCTCCCAAGAGGGAGATATTGCAGCATCTAATGCAGAGCTTGAAAGCCAGTTCCAAGCAGTAAGACGGCTAGTGGCTTCAAAAGCAGGCTTCCTTGCCTTTACTCAGCTTCCAAAGTAAGTGCAAAGTCTCTTCAAGCTTGCAAGTAGCAGATGAAAATAGTCCCAAGCTGTTGTTAGTAACTTATGACTAAAAAGGAGAGATGGAATTAGGACTCTCATCTGAAAAGGACGTGTAAGACTCTGTACAGGATTGTTTTTGGTAGTGTGAGGCTGCCACCAGGCTTTTGTGAAAATTGAGAATCCCAGGTAATCATTTGCAAGTGAAACTGATTCTTCCAGTGCTAAATATTCTGCCTTGAGGCAAATACGGTTTAATGATTTGCCTAGTGGAAAAATTTTTAACATGTGCCTTCATCTGTCCTTGAAGTAGGCAGTTCTTCATTCTCAAAGTATGCTGATGTTATTGCTATCTTCAGCACGAGATAAAATGATGTTAGGAGGTTGTACTTCTGTAGTAGGTAGAGACTGCTTGGAGTTCATGTCTTAAATAACATAAAGAAGCAGAAAAACTGTCTGTTCTGAAAAAGAAAAATTCTTTGAAATATTTCTGACTAGGAAATATAGAGCAACCATAATACAGAGAATGATGAGAAGAGTAACAAAAGCACTTAGTCTGAAACATTTATAAACTTCTGTTTCTCTGTAAATAGTATCCTGTAACTACACAGATAGATCTTTACGTTGATGAGTGTGCTTGGCATGTTGTTAACAATGAAGTCAATATTTTCCTACCAAGAATCTCAAATTTACCAAAATATCAAGGTACTGGCTTGCTAAATGCAATAGGAGCTGTTGACTAGATATCATCTTAAAGTTAAGATTCTAGTTTCTTCTCTGATCTTAGTGGTTTTGCTTCCCTTTCAACAGATTTCGAGAACGATTAGGAGTGAAGGTTGTGAAAGCCCTCAAAAGGAACAATGATGGAGTAACCCATGCCTCTATTGACATGCTTTGTGCACTTATGTGTGTAAGTATTAAATTTCAGGTTCTTTCACTTTGAAATATATGAACTTCAGGCTACTGAAAGATGTGGAAATAGGGACTGCCATTTAACTTGCAGTGTGTTCAGACATGGAATGACTTGTTATACAGTGATTTCTTGCTGAACTTGAAGGAGAATGTGCTTGGGTAGAGAAAGTGGCTTTTGAATTACAGCTGTTAAGAGCTGAGGGTTGAAATGTGGCTGCATAGTGAATACTTCTTTTTTTCTTTTTTTTATAGCCCATGCATGATGACTATGACTTAAGGCAGGAGCAGTTGAACAAAGCTTCCCTTCTTTCTTCAAAGAAGTTTCTAGAAAATCTACTAGAGAAATTCAATTCCCATGTGGTAAGTCAAATTTTGGAAACAGATTTAAGCTTCTTTAAGTGCCTTTCCTAATTGCAATGAAAATGCTTTTGTCATACTTAGATGTACCTTTGAATGTATATGCACCTGCAGTTGAAAATACAGCTCTGTCTAGCACTGAAGTTCGTTCTAATTAGACTTGGATCTTGATAGGTTAGGACATGGCTGTCAATACTGCAGAATCTGAATGTCCTGCAACAAGTGTTTGTATGCTTAATATGGAAGGTGGATGTTTCTTTTAAGTAGGAGAATAGTGTAGACTCAGATTTGTGGGATTAAACTAGATAAAAGTAGTTTGAGCTTTAGAAACCAATTATTTACCAGGGTAGTGCCGTACTCAGAGTAATGGAGTATTCTAAACTTGTAGTTTTTGTTTACAGACTATTTTAATGCTATGACAGAGAAGAGCACCTTCAGCATCATGAATACTCTTGGACCACTGTATGTGAATTACATACCTGTCTTCCTAATTTCAGGATCATGGGACAGGTGCCCTAGTAATTAGTTCACTTCTGGACTTCCTCACATTTGCCCTATGTGCTCCATATAGTGAGACTACTGAGGGGCAGCAGTTTGACATGTTGTTGGAAATGGTGGCATCTAATGGAAGAACACTATTTAAGCTCTTTCAGGTAAGACTTACCTTTCACTATTATTAGAGGCTTCAGGTAATCTGTGAGCATGAAATTTTTCTTGTTTTCCTGAAAGACAGGTCTGTCTTCAGCTGGTTAATGTGCCTAAATCTTTTCTATCTTGGCGAGTGTTTCAGCAGCCTTTTATTTTGGCTTCAGATATCAGATTGAGGAGACAGGCCAAGTCATTGTAGAATAGACTGCCTAAGACCTGTTTCCAGAAACATGGTAAGATACCACTTGGACTTTAAGATAGGTTCAACAGATACACAGGTCTTTCCCTGTTTGGAAAGTCTTCTGCCTTTTTGTTTCTTTCTCAGTAAATGAAAGTTAGAAGAGTTAGAAAACAAGAATAACATCCTCTTCAGTAACAAACCTGTAAGGATTGTAGCATTTTTAGGTAAAATGTCAATGCCTTCCTACTGTAAAAACAGTATTTTCTTCTGCTTTTTGATTACTGTCAGCTTGTGTGAACCAGTTTCCTTAACATTATTCCAACTTCTCTAATAAATAGTGCTGTTCAGTGCCAGGAATTGTCTGGGAGTGGCATGAGAGATGCTTGTTCAAAGATACAGGGTAGGAACTCTTCTTAAGGCTAGCTTTCACAAAACTGAATTGGAGGTAGAACAGCCATGTACATTCGTTAAGGAAACTGAATCACAGATGATCTAATCTTCAGGTTGTGCACTTGGATAATTTTTTGTTAACATTCTGTTCTAGCACCCTTCCATGGCAATTGTGAAAGGAGCAGGTTTGGTGATGAAGGCAATAATAGAGGTGAGATTTTATCAATGTTAGCTGGGATAGCATGCAAAATATGTATTGTCTATTTTGGAAGTGCAATTGCTTACCCAGAGAAATTGTTACATTAGCTTCTCAAAGTGGGGAGTGGGGAGGGGGAAGTTTTTGTGTGAGGAACAGAACACCTGCTTAATTGTGAGTGGTTTAATACAGCAACTTGCTTTATCTTACACTTGGGGGTTTGGAAAGCATGTGAGTTGGGACATTAGGTAGTGCCTTGCATGCCTTCATACTGCAGTCAAGATTTGGCTGTAAGTGTTGTATGTAGCTCAGCCACATACCTCAGAGCCACCAGACTTGTCCTGCATGTTGGAGGGTGTCTCAAGGAGGAGAGGCCATATTTCCTGGGGTGCACTGCCAGATGGAATGGGACTGGGATTAGCAAGCAGTAATGTCCCAGAGCAGACTAGTGATGTCAGCCTGTTCTTGCTTTGGCTTTGAGTTTCCATACCACATAATGTATGGGCCAAGTCCATACTTCTCAAGGGTTGCTCATGATTGTTGCAGGGTGATCTTGCTAACTGACTCTTGACTTCCTGGGTTGAAATTCAGGGCTTAAGTTAGTGGCTCATTGTATCTCAATGGCTTATGCATCTGAAATCCATCTAGTACTTTCTTGGATTGGAAGTAAATGAACACTTGAAATAGAGGAATTCCAAGTCTTCAAGTTTCCATCGATGTACCTGATAACGTTAGCTAAAAGTTCCTATGTTGTGTATTAAAAGTCCTATCATTTAGATGAGTAGAAGTGCTGCAAAAGCTTTTTCTTATTCATTGCAACTAGTGTATCTTGACTGAGTGGCAATCTTACCCATGTGACTGTCTTATCTGAACAGCAGCCATTAATCTTAAATGGTTACTGTCGGCAAAATTCAAGCAATAAGAAATTACGTGTGGCTGCCATTCTTTGTTTAATCCTAATTTATAATTGCAGTGTGAAAATGGTATTTCTACTACAACCTCCTGATGTATGATGGGTGAACAGACATCCTGCCCTCTTCAGTTAGTGTCGTCACAGATGTAACTACCAGTTATCTGGCCCATGGCTTCACTACAGCACTGAGCAGTTGCTGTTGAGAACTTTCACTTCAAACCTATCATACTCTAGCTTCTGGTTTTTGAATATTAGTTGGCATAATTGATGGTCAAGAAAGCCTTGGAATTGTAGACTGAGATAAAAGCAGCTTAACTAAGATTCTTTCTTTAGTAATCATCTTGCCCTGTTTCCAAAGGAAGGAGACAAAGAGATTGCTACCAAAATGCAAGATCTTGCCCTCAGTGAAGGTGCCTTACCTCGTCACTTGCACACTGCTATGTTTACAATAAGCACAGATCAGAGGATGCTTACAAATAGGTATGTCCATCTCACTTGATATATCATGTTTAAAAAAAATCTAAGTAATGGCCTAGTGAACAGTGGGAGGTCAGGGAAGAAAAGCTGCAGTTCTTCAGGAGAATATTTTCTTTAGCAGCTGGTATGTGTTAGTAGAGCAAGCTTCAGCCGAGACTGCAGCCACTTAAGAAACCCTTAATTATTTTTTTGTTAAGATGGGCTTGGGTTGGTTATTTGTTAATGGCTCAAGTTTTGATTTTTATTTCTTTTAATTCAGCAAAAGAAAAGGCAAGTAGAAGGTTTGGAACTTGTAAAAAGTTTAGACTTGTACTGTACGACTGTGTAAAAATTAGTGTGCACATTTCAGACATCTTGCATGCAGTTAGGGTTACCCATCCTATCTGAGAGAGAAGTTTCCTCACAGAAATTATTCCCTGAATCAACAGTCAGTAGAACTTGTGATCTCTGAGATTTTGCTGTGGAGGATGAGTGCAGTTATTTCCACCCAAATGCAAGTTTGTAGAAGCTTTAGCTGTGAATTCCTGAAATGCTTAGAGTTGCTAAGGAATGTAGGGACAAGTGGAGCTTGTTGCCACTGTGTGTCATCCAGGAGAGAGCTGGTATGAAACCATCTGTCATGCTAGTTCTGTTTGGTGCTACTACTTACAATATTCTTGTAGCAATGCTTCAGTTCAGTGCAGTAGAATCCTAGTGACAAATGTTGGCAGAAAGCATCAGTTGCCATAGAAGGCAGGTTCCCAGAAAGGCTTTTCTAGTCAGTAACTGGTATTAAGAGTTTCAAGTAGAGCATGCAGCAGTTCTTGATGGCTTCTAGCCTCTTAACTTTAGCTGTAACTTAAAGTTGGCTGGATAAACTTACACTTGGTTATTAGATGTTTCTGCTCTATTGCTCAAGTGTTCTTCAAGGTCTAGATCAAAAAGCATGTGCTGCTACTGTTCCACTAACCTCACTGGAACTTCTTAAAGGCAACACTTTAAAGCATGCTAAGCATATCCTTGAAAAATGTAATGCTTTGTGCTCTTACTCACTCAAGAGCACGAAGCTCTTGCTCATCTTCATTTCATCAGCATGGTAAAGGGTGACAGTTTTAGTGATTTAAAAATCTGTTTAAAGTACTGACTTGCAGTTTGTTAATTTCAATGGCTTTTTCAGGCAGTTAAGTAGACATTTGGTTGGCCTTTGGACAGCTGAGAACAAAACTGCTATGAATTTATTGAAACGTATTTTGGTAAGTAAAAACGGAATATGGAGTAACAAAAGAATAAAATATGAAAGCTTGCAGTATCAAAGTTGGAACAGTCTATATGGTAAACATATTCTCTTTTCCCTTCAAGGGGAAGGTCTTGCCTTGGAGATCAGCAGTCTGGCATCTGCTAATTAGAAGATATTGATGTCTAGTTCAAAGCATCCCATACTCTAAAAATTTTCTGTTACTTCCCTGACACTTTTTAAAATACTTTATGACACAAAACTTAAAAATAAGATGTCTTGACCTCTTTTTCTTGATTAAATGGACAAAAATGTGGGAGACACTATAAGCATGTCTCTAATGCTTTTTTGTTCCAATAAGAAATTAAGGTATTCTGTCTATGCTTTCATGCCTTGCCTGTCCAACTTTGTTTGCTTGTAACTTGGTTAAATTTGTTATTTCACCCTTACAGCCTCCTGAATGCTTCTTGCTTAAGTTACTTCAGTGAAGTTAGTTCAATGAAATAGTATTGTAAGAATTTATTGTATCTAGAAAATTACCAGCTTTTAATTTCAAAATAGCGGTTCCTTCATTTTTGGCAGAACAAACTGTCCTGATCTTGGTCACTGTCTTGTCTCTAATATCACATGTAACATTTAGATGTTACACGTGTAACATTGACTTCACTAGACCCAATAATGTTGAGAAATTATGTTGAGAATAGTGGCATTTTACTAATCACAGCAAAAAAAATGCTATAGCTTTACATACTTACTTTAGAGTATGATATAATTTCTGTTTTGAAATCTCTGATTTAAAGAAATTATGTTATTACCTAATGTGATGGTTTCTGTTCATTAGCACATGTGTGTTTACATTGGTTTTAAATGTTTTTAGCCACCAGGTTTGCTGGCATACCTTGACAGTGCTGATCCTGTTCCTGAAAAAGATGCTGATAGAATGCATGTTAGAGATAACTTAAAAATTGCAACTGTAAGTAATGGTAGTTGTCTTACCTATTCAATTATGTAGATGTACAGCCTTAGTGATTTTTCTAATACAGACACTTGACTGCTGCATTGACCTGCAGCAAAGATAACCACAACTGTCAGTAATTGGTTTAATTCTGCAGGATCAGTATGGCAAGTTTAATAAAGTGCCAGAGTGGCAGAGACTGGCTGGAAAAGCTGCAAAGGAAGTTGAAAAATTTGCCAAAGAGAAGGTGGATCTAGTCTTGATGCACTGGAGAGATCGAATGGGCATAGCTCAGAAAGAGGTAAAAGTATTTGAAACTCTTTATTAGAGTAACTTGACTAAGTCACAGTTGAGTGTCAGAGCACACACTTAAATAGTGAAAAAGTGTTGTGATGTGAGAGTTCTCCTTCCTTTTAGCAAACTCTCTACTTCTTACTATTCTTGGATTAGAAATGGGTTCCAGAGAGAATGTAAAGCAGGCAAATTAATTCCTTCAGCATATGTATTAAGCTTTAGCCAAAGTTATCAAACTGCAGTGCAGCCTATATGCATTTCCTGTAGGATAATTATACAAGAGAAAATTTCTTGAAATGTGGCAAAACAGTTTCTGAAGTATATTTAAAAGAAACAGAATATTGTTTGCATTCAAAATTATGTACTTTACACCAGTAATAGTTATGGAACCTGCTTGAAGAATCATAGAGTAGCATGAGTTAGAAAGGACATTGAACATCACCTAGTTCTATTCCCCCTGCCATGGGCCGGGACACTACCTTAGGATTCACTTGAATATAGGTATCTTAGTGCTTAAAGGGCAGCACAAGAGTGCACCTGAATTCATGATTGAGTCTGAAGTCATAAATAACTCTTTTGATCTGATATTACAAGAGGAGAGCTTAAGTACTGCTTGAATTCTTATGGTTGCTTTCGTTTTTCTTTTAGTTTTCATTGCCATGTTCTAAATGACAAACTCTTTCAATTATGAGGTGTTAACTTCCCTTAGTATATTGACTAAGCTTGTTCTTATGCATTCTGGAAATGAAACAATCTGTTGTACACACAAGGAAGGATGAAAAGCACAGTGCAGAATATTGAAAATGTGTCTTTGTACTTGTTCTGATGTAGCAATAAGCTTTAATTTAGGAAAATCTAGCTCAAGTTTGATGTAGAATGTGGTGCAGAAGTTTGACAGTAATATTTCTGAAATAATGGTGAATTAGGTTCAAAACAGGAGAAATGAAGAAATGTGAAAAACAGTGGAAGGTCAAATTACACTTCAAACAACTTGTCTAGATATTGAGTTAAAGAGTCATTTTTCTATGTAGAGTTCTGAGCTGTATCATTTCACAGTAAATGTGTGCAAGTGTAGTTTGGAAGAGGTAGTAGCAAGTTTGGTTTTACTGCTTTAAATTACTTCAGTGACTCTGGAGTGTTAAATGTATTTTTTCTTTCTCTTCCAATTTTTCTTCATAATCAGGACAGAAACAATATGGTGAGTCTGTGTATCTCTGTCACTTGTGTGGACTCTGTTGCTCAGACTTCTGCTTGCATGTGATACCCCATGTAGATGATAACACTGATTTCATGCTTCCTCAGAATAGGCAATCTTTCAGTGACCAAGTCATGCTTGGTTTTATTTTTGTGACTTCCTCTAGTTCTTTCAAGAGTAAAACATTTTTCATGTGGGTTTTCAACTCCATCAGCTTTGGAGCTGATGAATGCCTATGGTGGTGGGAATTAGGCTTTTCTCAGGGATAACTTGCTTCTAAACAAATGATTTGTCAAACAGCTGAAAGTTTCTCTGGCATGATTTAACTTGGTGTGAATAACACTTGTGAAGGTGTGTTGCTGCTACTCACTAGAAAAGGAGACATTATTAATGAGGCTTAACTTAGTATGGTTTTTGAAGGAGTGTAAAAAATCCAACCTTGTATTTTAAAAGGCAAAAATGGGAGGTATCTGCCACTTCTAATTTGTGGAAATTTGGGTCTTTTGCAGAACATTATTCAAAAACCAGTGATATTAAGGAAACGGCGCCAAAGAATAAAAATAGAAGCAAACTGGGATCTCTTCTATTACAGGTGAAAATACTGAAGTTAATATGGTGGTCTCAGATACAAGATTTTATCTGGCTGTATATTTCTTGTTAATATCTTCTGAGTTTCTGTGTCTTCCAATCTCTGCCTGCCTTGAAACAGTGCAAGTGTTTTGTAACAGCTACTTACTAAAAGTCCCCTAAGCTATACTTAAGGATTTCACTTGTGTTTAGGAAAAAGGAGGAATTTAGACAGCGTCTGAAATATTATCAAACTACATAATTTTTTCCCTTGAATGAAAAGGAAGAGTAAATAACAAACTGGAGGTGCAAATCTGCATGGTAGTGAAGGCCAATTGAAGTAGTACTGGCAGGCATTGTAGTTTGATGGTACATCAAGCTGTGAGCTACTCAGGATGTTGTAACTTGAATTGGAGCAAACATGAGCTTAAAGCAGGGCAAGAGAAGGCACATGGATACTGGATTTCAAATAGTGCCACAGGTCCTAAATGCAACTTGCTTACCTGTGAGTTCTTGCAGCAGTCAAAGCTTTCAAGGGAGGGGCTTCCATGTGAAAAAGATACATTACTTTGGCTAGGACCATTGTGTGAAGTAGACTAATAAAGCTTGGCTTGGCTAAGAAACTATGTAAGCAAGCTTGGGGAAATTCCATCAACTTAACTTGTTGTTTCTAAATGTCAAATAAGTTTCATGAAAGGAAGATTTGTTTGCTCCTAAACCTTTGCCACTAAAGTCTGTTCTCAGTCTTTGGATCCAAAGGCTGTGTTGGTAACTGCTACTAAATACTATCCACTGAGTGTTTTGTGGCACTTAAGACATTCAACTTCTATTTTACTGCAAGAGCTACTTTTTTATGTTGTTGTTGTTGGTTTAAAACACAGCTGGTATGTGCGTGTCTGCTGCTCTGGATTGTTTACCTGTAGCCCTTACTGGCTTAGGGTGAATTGCTTGCACGTCTCCTGGTCATCAGCTACGTGCAGATGGCAAACTGGGCGCAAAGGGATGACACCAGCATGCTTTAGTCTAGGCTGGCCTCCATGGCTATGAAAACAGTATCCAAGTGAACCACTCTAGTTACTGAAACAAACTGGAGACCACTGCTCTCTGCCTTCTAATTAAGGTCCATTAATGCTAACAATCTCCCCTAGCTTGCCGGCTGAATGTTGTCTGCTTTTCAGATAATGTTTTGAGGCATTTAAATTATGTAACTTCTTTCTTAGATTTGTTCAGGATCATGCTAGATCAAACTTGATTTGGAACTTCAAAACACGGGAAGAACTGAGAGATACTCTTGAGTCTGAAATGAGAGCATTTAATATTGACAGAGAACTTGGTAGTGCTAATGTTATCTCATGGAACCACCAGGAGTTTGAGGTAAATGACCTACCATTGGACAAACTGCATCTGTAAAATGTGTCTGCTTGAAATGTCACTTCTGTCCCTTATTCCATGAGTGAATCTTGTGCTGATGATCCTTGACTGCAAGCTAGAATTTTGGGGGGTTATGGAACCAACTGCTAAGGCTGGAATCAGTAAAAACGTACTACTGTCCAGTGTCACTGTGCAAAACAGAAGCCTCTTTAACCTAACAAATGGTGCTGTAGAGATGGAACATTTGTCAGAACCCATGGTGTATTCTTGCATTAAGACAAGAGTTGGTCCTTACACTGTTGGCCAGATAAGTCATACTTGTTTTTGGGTGTGTTCTATCAGAATTGTTTTGGGTAGTTTCAGAAGTCACTTCTTCCTAATAACGAGTTTATTGTCTTTATTTTCTCTATGTTTCAGTAATCTTGTGTCTATTAAATGCTGGGTTGCCAAATCATGAATAGATTATGGGCCTAAAACACGCTGCATTGTAAATTATAGATAAAGGTCACTGTCATCCCATTCTAGGAACAGCAGTATCTAAAGTTAAAAAAAAAAACCAACAAACTTTGATGCTTCTGCAAAGCAATGTATATGGTCCTGATTGGCTTTCTCAAAACATCTTGCAAGATATTTTCAAGTAATGTGCTAATAAACACTTCCTGTACTTTTATCTCCAGTATTGTTGTGGTTCCACACAACAGTGTGGTTTTAATGTGTAATGCTTAAGCAAAGCAAGGCCACACTTGAATTCAACTGCAAGATATTCCTTAGATATTCCCACTGCCATCCTTGTTAAAGTATGGCTTTCTAGTGACATCTGAGCTGAGAACTATTAGTGACATCAAAGCAAACTTGGTTTGGGGAATTTCTCAGCTGACTAGTCTGCAAATCAGGAAGAACTCCAAGACATCAGGTTAATGCTTTATGAGAGAGAACAATTCTATGTATGCAGTTTATCCCTATCATAAAACTACAGGTTGCTTCTTATGTTGATGCAATAAATAGCTAAGACTGGGTTTAGATTGATGTTTCTTGTACTGGCATTTTTCTTTCAAAGCTTCCTTCAGGTATAGGTCAGACGCAAGACTTCTGGGTGTCACAATGTCTGGTATTACAATTTTTTAGCCTGCAAGCTGGGACAGAGTCAGTAGAGATTTGAAACTTTGTAATACAGATTTCCCCCATGTACCCAAGCTCCTGTGTGGCTTTATGCTGCTGGAATGTATCAGTAGCATTCTTTCAGATACAACCCAGGATACTTTGGGATTGGATTGTACTGCTGCTGTCTCACAGATTTGTTTTTAAGTAGTAATGAATATGTTATTAGACTATACTGGAAGTATTTGAGCTAGATAGTTGTGACAAAGTCTTCTCTATGAACTGTGGAATCTGTCACTTTTCCAAGGGGGATGGTGGCTTGAGACTCCTGTGAAAGCATACCAGTTAGTGGAATATCTTTGTATCATATGCTGTGATCAAATCTGTAGATAACTTTGTGGCTTCATGGCAGTAACCTGCAAATTATAGATAAGAAAAACCACTGTAGAGTGGTTTTTGTGGTATATTAGAAGTACCTCTAATTGAAGTGCTTGCCAAATGCTTGTTACCGCTGAACATTGAGGCTTTTGTTAAATGTAATGTAGTTGCTCTGAAGTTAATGATGCCTTTTATTGTGCAATTTTACTTCAGCTTCTTGTTTTGTGAACTGATGCCTCTAGGCTTTTATTATCCAGCACAATAGCAAGTGTAACTAGTAATTAGGTCATGCTTGTGTTTCATACTTGCTGTAACATTAAGTGAAATACTTTTTAGTGGAATAACTACTTATTAGAACTTGAGTCACTGAATGCATTATGTCTTATCCAAGTTTAGTTAATAAAACCAGCTGGTATTAGAAACAAGTTAGTTAAAGGCTGGAAATGAAGATTTCAGTAAGATGAGAAGCTTCATTTATTCAGGGGGCAGCAATAGCCAGTAGCTTTTTTTTTTTTTTTTTGTGGATGTGTGTTTCTTTAACAGAAAATTTGCAGATTTCAGTTTTCTTGTAACTTAGGAGAGGTTGCTAACCTTGTTGAGTTTTTAGATGCAATTGAGGTCAGTATTGTTATGCAAGCAAAAACTTACTGAAGGAGAAACAATATATATTGTTAAGTAAGGTGTTCTGTGTTACAGGTAAAATATGAGTGCCTTTCTGAGGAAATAAAAATAGGGGATTATTACCTAAGATTGCTGCTGGAAGAAGATGCAACTGAAGAGAGTGGAGCAATCAAAAGATCGTGAGATATTATTAAAACTTTATCTCATTCCTAAGGTCCCTGTTTGTTTTCTTTGCTAAAAATCTCATTTCTTTTTTAGATATGAATTCTTCAATGAACTCTACCATCGCTTCTTGCTTACCCCAAAAGTGAATATGAAATGCTTATGTCTGCAAGCATTGGCCATTGTTTATGGAAGGTGTCATGAAGAAATAGGACCATTTTCTGATACTAAATACATTGTTGGAATGTTAGAAAGGGTGAGAATTTTTTTCTATTACTGGATGTAGTCGTTAACGTACCACTAGTGCAACATATATTCAAATTCTTCAAGTTACTGTGAAACCTAAGTTTTGGGTTTACAGAATGTGAATACTTTTTTCTGTGCTGCCAACAGCAGTATATCCCTTTGTTTCAGTTTCATTAAAATTTTACTAAAAAAACCTGCTGATCATAGAGGTATTGAGAACTAGTCTCTTTGAAGCCAATAAAATGCAGATGTAACTTCAGATTTGCTTTTGAAAAAGCTTTATGAGAGGAGAATCTTGTTCCATATCACATTATTTCGAAGTACTGACTTTTGAGTTGTAGCCCCATACTTAATGAAATTATAACACGTGGTGGATTAGATTTGTATTAGTAGCTACTTTCTCTATTAACTGTCTGTTAAGTTAATTCTGACAACTGATTCAGCTTGCAAAAATAAATTTCTGTGAAGTCTGAAGAAGGAATTCTTTCCTTGCATCAACATGGGTTTTGGCTGTTGCAAGTGAAACTGAACCATGTAATCTCTTGTTATTTTTGCCTTGAGCCTTGATAATCTCACCAGGGATGTAATATCAGAGACACTCTCTGTCTGCTGGCTAATTCTCTTTTTCTCTTGTGCTTGTTTTAAGTGCTTCACTGGGAATCCAAGCATAGTCCCGATAGAACAGTAGACTTAGCAGAATAGTGGGTTTGATCCAGGGCAACAGCAGTGTTGGAGGGCAACAAGGCCTTTGCTCCTCAATGGCAGAAAACTACCTTTATTAGCTGTGCATGAAACTGAACAGTTAACAGTCAGCAGTTTTTCTGGTCATGAAAAAACAATATCAGGTTTTGCAGCTGCAACTGTGTTGACATTTGAAGGGCATTTGTAATATGTTCTATGAAATAGTAACTTGTTCTTTTCTGCAACAGTGCACTGACAGGCTTGAGCGGGACAGATTGATCCTGTTCCTCAACAAGCTGATCCTCAATAAGGTAAGGTGGACACATACACTTAATAGCAGTTTATCAGTCTTTTGACTGTATAAAATAGTCTGAACTAGTCTTTCAGAGTTAACTTGAACAAAAATTCAAGTATTGAGGAAGTTTTAGAACAATGTTTGATAATAACTTTCTGGAATGTGATTGCTGTTATTTTACTGGTGAGAAAGCTGAAGAAAACATGTGGATATTGTAGCAACTGTACCATGCTAATCACCTCAGGGAATGATTTGACTTTTTTTGTGGTCACTTCTTACTTGAATAAAACTCTACAATACTTAATTGCAGCAATGCTTATCTAGAAAATGCTTTTGGTAATTCAGTTCATTTGTTAACAGAGAAATGTGAAGGACCTTATGGATTCAAATGGTATCAGAATCCTTGTAGATCTTCTTACTCTGGCACATCTTCACACAAGCAGAGCTACAGTCCCTTTGCAGGTATGGGGCCTTTGTTTCTTACCACTTAAATGTTGCTCTGTGAAGGAGACAATTCTTAAAAAAAATCAATGTACTTTTCACATTTCCTGTAGAAATGTGATATTTGCACTGTGAAGCTAAAGCTATTTTGTAAACATCAACTTCTAGAGCAACGTGATTGAGGCAGCACCCGATGCGAAGAGGGAGAGTGAGAAAGAATGGTACTTTGGCAATGCTGACAAAGAAAGGAGTGGTCCTTACAGCTTCCAAGAGGTACCTGTCAGCTTCAGACTCACAACCTGACAAATAGTTTCTGTCCTGGTGACTGGGTGTGTTTCAAACAGTGAGAGGGACTATACACAATGCTCTTTAAATAAGGATTATAACTCTTTTGATAAGGATTAAAACTAGATAAGAGACTTGATGTAGTGCCAAGAACCACAGCCTTTTTGGTAAGACTGCCTACCCCTTCATGCCTCAGTTAGTTGCAGCAGAATCTGACACCTTCTACTTCCTGATTCTCTGACAGAGTTATAAACACATTGAAATTTCTTGCAACTATATTAGTCTGCCATACAGGAGTTAAAAGCTTGTCATAAGTGTGAATGTTTAGAAGCAAAGGTGGCTCTGAATCCTGGATAAACTAAATTCATCTCTAATCTTGCAATAGATGCAGGAACTATGGAACAGTGGAAAGCTGACTTCAAAAACTCGTTGCTGGGCTCAGGGTATGGATGGCTGGCGACCCTTACAGGTCATCCCTCAGCTGAAGTGGTGCTTGCTAGCCAGTGGCCAGCCTGTGTTGAATGAGACTGACCTTGCCACACTTGTGCTCAACATGCTCATCACCATGTGTGGATATTTTCCCAGCAGGTAAACACTGATTTTCAGCAGAAGGGGTTAACTTTATCTGGCAGATACATGAATTCATAAATTCCATCTTAAAGCTTTTCTTAGAAAGTAGTACTTTAAGGAACTCTATTAAAGAACCTTTTATTTGGTGGTAATTAATTCTATGAGCAAATAGAGAGTTTGTAAATGAGACAATACTAATATTGTGAAAGAGACTGGAAGAATGAATGCACAACCTATGTGCATTTCTAATGCTATAGACAGGCTCTTGTTTAACTTAAACAAAACTGCTCTTATGCAGGACACTAAACCACACTTACCCAGTCTAACAACAACTTTGAAGTTAACAAAAAAAGACAAGGAATGTGGCTTCAGTAGTCTGATACTTATGCTTAATAAAATTGTTCATTCTTGGAGGAGAAAAGGCCCACGTGATTACTGCTATACTATTTGATTTTTTTAGGGATCAAGATAATGCTATTATAAGACCTCTGCCTAGAGTGAAAAGGCTGTTGTCAGACAGTACTTGCCTTCCTCATATCACTCAGGTAAGTAACTCTTCAAAAATGTACCTAAATGAGTGAAAGTTTGACTTTACTGTCTTTAGGTGGGGCAAGCACATCAAAGAACAATTGATACATTGCACAGGTCTCTGACCAAACAGTTGTTCATTTCATAGGGTGTTGTTGCAAATTTTGTGGTTTTTTTCAGCCAATATCTCATAATGAAATATTTCTCTTTGGAGATACTGAAAAGCCACCTGGACATGGTCTTTATCAACCAAGTCTCAAAGACCATCCTTTTAGGAGAGGGGTTTGACAAGATGATTTCCAGAGATCCCTTTCAACTTCAAATATTCTTTGATTGACACTTGCTGGTTTTAAGCTGAAGTATTCTTTAATTGTAATTCCTGTAAGTTTTTGGGTAGTCCAAATAATTAGTTGAAACTTCAATTTTGGCTAAATAGCTTACACTACTTGCTGCTAATATAAATGCTTGTGTTTGATTTCAGCTATTACTGACTTTTGATCCTATCCTTGTGGAAAAAGTCGCTGTATTGCTCTCCCATGTCATGCAAGACAACCCTCAGTTGCCTCGTTTTTATCTGAGTGGAGTATTCTTCTTCATCATGATGTACACAGGTTCCAATGTACTTCCTATTGCAAGGTGAGGAAAAGAACAGCCAAAAATACCTCTTGACCAGTCATGCTCAGGACTGCTGCTCTGCATGCTCTGGGGAGTGTAGCTTGCTAGAAGCAACATGAAATTCTTCTTCTAGAAAAATTGCTTCCATGTGATCTAGTCAGTCACTAAAAAGTGAATTGCTTATGATCCTTCCAGAGAGAGAATGAGAACATGTCTGATGATGCAGATCTAACAGTGCAACTGGGCATGCTTTATTGTGGAAGAAACCATTACAAGCACTAAAAAGCAGTAACACAGGCTACATAGATGCTGATGTAGCTTTTGATAGTAGGCAGCTATTAAAACAGTTTAAAAAATGTGATAGCTTCTTTCAATTTTGAAGCCTAAAACAGTTAAATCAGTCTGTACTGCCTGCTAATGCACTGCACATGCAGGTGGCTATTGCAGTTCACTTTGGTACTTTCCTTCTAAATGTAATAGAAAAAAAGCTGTCCTACAATTCCAGTTAAGTCCCTTGTACAGTGAAATGTATTGGGAAATGATTGCATGCTTCCATGATGACTCTTGTGTAATAGAACTGTCAGCAGTTAGTCTAAAATCATCTTGTTTCATCCCTGCAGTGATGATCTAACAGCACAGAGCTTGTCTGTGTCTCTATCAGCGTCTTTTTTTTGTGTGTGTAGAAAACAAGCTTTCAGGAGCAAGACTTTCAAACTGAAATGATGAACATAAGGCAACATTTATAACCGGGAGTGCTTAGCTTGGTGGAGTTCCCAATGATTTAATGAACTGAGTACAGAAATTCATACGACTGTTGAAAGTAAATGTGTAATACCTGCCAGGTGAACTCTGTTGGTCTGCTTAGTATTCAAGGGTACCTAAGTATCAAACAAAAAGAAAATAACTGCTGTTTCTCTTCTAGGTTTTTGAAATACACACATACAAAACAGGCCTTCAAGTGCGAAGAAGTGAGTAGATTGCAACAGTGACTACCACTGTTTCCAAATAGTTTTGCAGGCTGCCTGTAGTTGTTTTAACTAGAATTTAAAAACTATAAGGGAAAAGGGGGACATCTTTTGGGTCTCAAATTAGTTAGCAAGACAGAATTCAATTACATTTGTGATGACCATGTGATCTCTTCTGCAGACAAAAAGTCAAGATATAGTTCAAAGAAGTATACTTGGACATATTCTTCCTGAAGCAATGGTGTGTTATTTAGAAAACTATGAACCAGAAAAATTTTCTGAGATATTCCTTGGAGAATTTGACACTCCGGAAGCAATTTGGAGCAATGAAATGAGGTAACTGTTTTCTGTCAGAGGGACAAATAAATCTGAACTACGGGTTATGTTGAAGAGGTACTTGACATTCTTAAAGAAAGCTGAAAATACCTGGATTCCATGGCTTCTTCTTTGCCTTCTGCAAGGGCAATGCCCTGCATTTTGCTCTGCTTCAACCAAAAATAACCAGGGCAATAGGAGAGCAGAATTTGGCAGTGGGAAAGGGAATATTTCCCTGAACATCTTGAGTAAGTTACTTTTGTGAATAGAGACTTGACTATGTGTGTGAAGTACTTTATACTTACTCATTTATATGTACATTTTTTATTACCAGCACCTATCTCTGTGATATTTCCAATATTAGGACCTTCCAGAAAGTAAAGAGGTGTTGAGAAAGCCAAAATATCACTTTTGTTTTTGATAAAATGATTTTCATGGTGTTGAAATAGCTCTCTAATAGCATAGGGTAGAATAGAATAGGACAGAATCCTATTCTAAATCCCAACTGAAATGTGGGAAACTTATAAGAAACAGCTTTTCAGAAGGAATCATTGAACACACTTGTCAAGTGAGTGAGGATTGAGGACTGCTGGGCGAGTGTTAAACTAAACTTTGTAACTTTTAGGCGTCTAATGATAGAGAAGATTGCTGCTCATCTTGCTGACTTCACCCCTCGACTTCAAAGCAATACAAGAGCCCTCTACCAATACTGTCCCATCCCAGTTATCAACTATCCCCAACTGGAAAATGAGCTGTTCTGTAACATATATTACCTCAAGCATCTTTGTGATACACTCAGATTTCCAGACTGGCCAATTAAAGATCCAGTAAGTAAGAAGTGTTTTAGGATTCATTTAGTTCTTGGTCTTTCAGTCCTAAAAGTTAACGAGAAGTCCTAAAATATTAACAAAATCAGATGCTAGATTCGTTGCAAATAACTCCTTTATAATGAATTTTGGTCCACAAGTAAATGCATCGAACCCTACTTTATCTTGAAGCAGCATAGTGTTCTTTCCACATAGCAACCCCATAAGTGTATCCTCCTTGTGGTGACTATTTAAATAGCAAAATCAAGCATCCAAGAAACTTCATGGAGTGTTTCAGTGAATCTTATTTTGAGGGTGGGGAGAGGGAATAGAAATCGTGACTTGGGTGTTCTTATTTGGCCATGCTGCGGAAGAAACCAAGCTAACGTGTCAGTACCTTAACTGAAGAGATCTTTTTGGTACAAATCTGTGGACTAGATCTGTCTAAGCAGCCTCATGTCTTCATGCAGCTTTGCAGTTTTTACAGTATTATGATGTGAACTGAGTCTTACTTAAGTGATTCTCCATCTTCTAATTTGACTCTTACATAGTCATTTTAATCTCAAGGTGCTTTTATCTTGAAAAAAATACAGGATTCATTAATAAAACAGCATTTTATTAAAAATTATGTATACTAGTGTCAGCATAAATGAAACATTAATAAATTGTAATTCTTGAGGTTAAACTGTTGAAAGATACCCTTGAAGCTTGGAAGAAGGAGGTGGAGAAGAAGCCCCCTACCATGTCAATAGATGATGCATATGAAGTTCTTAACCTACCCAGAGGACAAGGCCAGTAAGTTGTCTTCAGGATTTAAAGTTGTATAACTTTACTTTTATATAAACTCTGTGCACTGAACAAACTGAAGTTTCTTATCTTGGTATTTGGAATGAGTTAGTGTTACCAGCTGAGTCACATGTAGCACCTTCTTCTTTCACAGTGGAGGATTGCTTTGCTAAAAAGAAACAAAGTTGGAAATACAATTACAGGGTTTGAGAAAACAATTGTTAAAGTGTTTAGATATGCTGAAAATGGGGGAAAGAATGCTTTGAGCTTTGCTCTTTTAAAGGACAAGCTTTAAACTCGACCATAGTGAGCAAAGAATATAGCAGAACTTAAATATGTTCAAAGAGCTTTTTTCTGTAATCATCCTTCTCCCTCCCCTATATTGCCCTTTTTCTTGGTGATTATATCCTTAGAATTTTTCCCATCCTTTTTGCAAGACTTGCCACTGGTTTCTGACTTCAGGTGTCTAGAAGCGAACCAACAATAGTTTGTGTTTATCCTTCAACAAACTTACTGCAAATGGTGAAATACTAACTTTTAACACTTGTAGCTCATTTAGATTCTTCATTTTAAATATTGAGGGACTGAGCCACCTTCTGGTTAGTATATTAGGTACAAGAGGTATTAAAATACTTTCAGTCGCTAAAATTTCTTCCTGTTGTGACCACATGATTGCCCCCATTCAGAGGCAGATGATGAAGCAGGATTTTAAAAAGGAAATAGGAGAGCTTTGCTTTCACTCAATTGCAGTTACTTTTAGTACTGTTGTTAGAACCCCATGCTGGTTTTGCTGTGGTTGTTTTTTTGTTATTAAGTGTAATTGATGAAACTTGTTTTATTGTAGAAATGATGAAAGCAAGATCAGGAAAGCTTATTTCAGGCTGGCTCAAAAATACCACCCAGACAAGAATCCAGAAGGCAGGGTATGTACAGCACAAATTTATGGTCTTAATAAAATGGGGACGTATTCAGCTATTATGTACATTAAGAATTTTGAAATGCATACTTAAATTGTCTTTCCTCCTTTTAAAAGCCATGCCCTAGGTGAATGACAAAATACAGCTTAATGCTACAGATGAATAATGTAACTAATATCATTCAAGGATTTAGGATTTCTACAGCAAACTGATGTGGTCAGATCTGACTCACATCTCAGAAATGGTCTTGTTCAGAGAGATACACAGGACCTTAGCGAGCTATTTGTTCCCTTTCAGAGACTGACTGCATCCCCTGCCCCTTCTCACAATCCAGCTGTACTTACTGCTTGTCTTATAGTATGATTGACTTAAAGTCTCTTGCCTAGGGCAGAGTTCAGGAGACAAAACTGATCTATGAACCAGTGTTGTTCACAGTATTTCCTGAAGTGCAGTGAGGCAACAAAACTTGTGCTGTTGCTAATAACCTGAAATGCTTTATTGTACTTGCTCTGAAACTGATGCTCCAGTAATTTAGTAATTTTAACAACACTTATGGCTGTTTCTCTGTATTTGCAGGATATGTTTGAAAAAGTTAATAAAGCATATGAGTTTCTATGCACAAAATCTGCCAAGGTGATAGATGGGCCAGATCCAGAAAACATAATTTTAATCTTGAAAACTCAAAGCATCCTCTTCAACAGGCATAAGGAAGGTAAGCATGCTGCCTCAGTGTTTTGTGTTCCTTTCTTTAATGGTCATTTTGGTAGCTTTAATTTCCTCTCTTCTTGAGTCTGTGCTCTGTTGATCTGGTTTCTGACGTGCCACAGTGTTATGTAACTATGGTATAGGGCTTCAAAATAGGACTTTTTCTTTCATGAAATAAATTAATCTGCTGTAAAACTTAATTCAAAACAGCATGAATAGCTCTTTGAAGTGCTCTGCTCCAGCACTCATCGGTTTGAATCTTCTTCCGTACGGAGAATTCTGTCTATGCAGAAAAATCCTCGCTAGTGCTCAGTCACCCAGATGGTGGTTGCAGATGAGGTTACACTTATCTATTAACATGAGCCATTCCTGCAGAAATTCTGACCAGTGTTAGAGTCCTGGGGTGAGTGTGCTGCAATACGACCGATCTCATTGCTCAGTTGGGAAAGAGGGATAGCTAGAGCACCCTAACACCTGGCTGCAGTCCCAGGCTCGTAGCTGTCACCATGTTCAAGTCTGCAGAGCCAACAGTGCTTTGCTGTGTAAGTGTTACACTGTGATGGTAAACTGAGCACCACGTGTGCATAGTCCTGTCAGTGATGTGGGGCTAGGGACAGCACTGGCATAGACTTAAACGTGTTGGCTTGCAGTTGTTGGCTCCAAATGAAAAATGAAATTATTCTTTAGCACTGCTGAATTCTACAGGAATGAAAAATGCAATTTAAATCTTAAAACTGTTGTGTCAAACCGGACAAAATCCATATAGACTTATTGTTAGTCAGTCCTGGCCTAAGACAAAGACCGAGCTATACCTGAGTTTCTCTGGAGAGAGACAGGGAGTGTTGGGAAGGCTCTGAGCTTGGGGGTTTACTGAGCTGGAGATAAGGTTTTTTGATCTTCAATGAGTTCTTCCTGTAACACTCTGTTAGCTTCTAGCATGAACAGCTCTTATGTGATGAGGAGTTAGATTGTGTGGACTGCTCAGTCCTGTTCCAGGTTTCCCAGGTGTTGGCTTCCTTTCCTAGTTCTTATATATCTGATATATCTTTCGCCAATAATTTTGTGGTACCTTAAATTGCTTAGACTCTGCATATATATAAACTTGGACTTGATTTCCTCTTTCAGATTTGAAACCTTACAAGTATGCAGGCTATCCTATGCTGATAAAGACCATTACCATTGAAACATCAGATGACCTTTTGTTTTCCAAAGAATCTCCACTGTTGCCTGCTGCTACAGAACTTGCTTTTCATACTGTCAGTTGTTCAGCATTAAATGCAGAAGAACTGAGGAGAGAAAGTGGAATTGAGGTAAATGTACAGAAATATGAAATGCATGTTTTTAGTTTAACTTTTCCCTAGCTAGGAATCTTAGATCCTTAGTGCCTGAGAAATCAGATGTAATTGAGAATCACTTTTGGTCTTGAGACACCTGTTATTCTTAACATCTCAGATATTCTGGATACAGTAGGGGAAACATATTGCAGAGTACACCCTTTTCTGGACCTAGGCTTGTTTATTGTATTGTGGATAAGCAAGCTACATGAGAAGTTTCTCTACTCCTTTACAGAACTGCTGCATTTTTATGTGAAAGAATAGATAAATGTGAACAAGCCACTTGAGCAGAAGTCATTTTTATTGCACAAATTACAATATTAGAACCATCTAGGTTGGGAAAGACGTTGAAGGTCATTGAGTCCAACTGTTAATTCCAACACTGACAAGTCCCACTAAATCATGTCTACATGCCTTCTTAAATGCCTTCAGGGATGGAACTCAGTCACTTCCTGTGGCAGCCTGTTCCAGTGCTTGACCACCCTTTTGGTGAAGAAATTAATCCTAATATCCAATCTAAACCTTCCCTGGCACAACATGAGGCCATTTCCTCTTGTCCTGTTGATTGTTTTTTGGGGAGAAGAAGCCAATCCCCACCTTGCTACAGCCTCTTTTCAGGTGCTGTAGAGAGTGATAAGGTCTCTCCTTACCTTTCTTTTCTCAAGGCTAAACAATCCCTACTGCCTCAACTGCTCCTTATCAGGTTTCCCCTGTTGCCCTTCTCTGGACATGCTCCATCACCTCAGTGTCTTTCTTGTAGAGAGGGGCCCAAAACTGAACACAGCGGTTCCCAGTGCTGAGTACAGGGGGAAATCACTGCCCTGGTCCTGCTGGCCACACACTGGTGCTGATCCAGGCCAGGATGCCATTGGCCTTCTTGTCTTCCTGCCTGGGCACACCCTGGCTCATGTTCAGTGGCTGTTGAGCAGCACCCCCAGGTCCTTTTCTGCCAGGCAGCTTTCAGGCCACTCTGCCCCCAGCCTGTAGTACTGCATGGGGTTGTTGTGACCCAGGTGCCAGACTTGACACTTGACCTTGTGGAACTTCATACAGCTGGCCTTGGCCCATTGGTCCAGCCTGTCCAGATCCCTCTGCAGAGCCTTCCTGGCCCCCAGCAGATCAACACTGTCGTACAACCTAGTGTCATCTGCACACTGACTGAGATATTGGGTCACATGTGAGAACACTGTCAGCTCTTAAAGCATCCAAGGGTACTACTAGCACTTACAAGGAATTTTGCACTACAAACCATTAATGCAAGCAGCAGAGTTTTTTCAAATGTTTCCCTTCAGCCATTAAAAATTACTTTACCAGCTAATGTTTTGGTTTAGCTGGCTTTTACCTCTTCATTTTGACTGAACTTGTGTATCATCCAATCCTCACAGGTATTGCAAGAAGCATTTAGTCGTTGTGTAGCAGTCTTGACTCGTTCTAGCAAGCCAGATGATATGTCTGTACAGGTGAGTTTAAAGCAGGAGCTTTAACTGACTGTGTTGTCTTCTCAGAAGACTACATGGTGTATGTATAATACGATGACAAACAGAAATGCATGTGTATATATAATAAAAACATTGATTTATATATATTATATATATTAAAAATATGGTTGTAAATATGCAATTTTCCTCCACTTGGAACCAATAAAATACTGTGTTTTGTAGGTATGTGGATACATTAGTAAGTGTTACAGTGTAGCAGCTCAGTTTGAAGATTGCAGAGAGAAGATTACAGAAATGCCTAACATAATTAAGGACCTCTGTAGACTATTGTATTATGGCAAGGTGAGTGCTCCTTTTCTTTGTCCAAATGGGTGTTTAACTATTAAATGTTATGGGGAATATTCTGGTTTTAGGGCAGATAAGACAGTCATAGAATAATAGGATGGTTTGTTTTGGAAGAGACCTTAAATTCATCTAATTCCAAACCCCCTTCCATGGGCAGGGACACCATTCACCTAGACCAGTTTGCCTAGACCTGCATCCAACTTGGCCTTGAAGATTTAAAGTGATGGGGTATCCACAGTTTCTCTGGGCAAACTGTTTCAGTGCCTCAGCACCCTCACAGTAAAGAAGACTTCCTAATACCTAATCCAAACCTACCCTCTCTGTTTGAAGCATTTTCCCCCTGTCCTGTCACTCCATACAGTTGTAAATAGTCCCTCTCCTCCTTTTGTGCAGGCTCCCTTCAGGTACTTGAGGGCCACAATTAGGTCACCTGGAAGCCTGCTCTACTCCAGGCTGAACAAACATTTTTTTCAGCCTTTCCTCATAGTTTTAGTGACTGGTCAAACCCTTCCAGCAGATCATGAGATACAGAACTCAACTGCCTTGTTTCAACACTTGTGTTTGAATCCATTTAAACTGTAGATTTAAACTACAACCACTCTAAAGATTCAGCTACTTTTGCCTTTTAACTAACACATCAGGCAGCTTGGCTTACTGTACTAAATCAGCAGATAAAAGTACTACAGCTAGACCTTGCATAAACAGATAGACTCTAATGTTAGCATAAACTCTGGGAACAGTATTCAGGAAGTTTTCTTGCCATTTAGCTCTTTTGAACTTGCCTCATGTTATAAAAGTACTGAATTTTGTCTGAATTAAGAAAGAAAGGCTTGTCTTTAATTTTTCATGTGGTGTGTGTGAAAACAGGAGACTAAAACCAGATTCTAGTAATTGACTGTATATGCTTGTGTGTTCTGCAGTCCCTGCAGGACACATGTATTGCCATAAAAAACTCACCTGGAAGTCTCTGCAACAGTTTTGTATAGTTTTTCCAAAAGTTCATCAATGCTTCTTTCTAATGATATGAAATAACTATTCAAGTACTCTTCCCTTCAAAAGATGCTGACGAATTAGCCATGTTGTTGGTTATCAAATACTTCAGCTGCAGAAATTATGTCTACTTCAGTTTTCATCTCTGGGCTGCTTAGATAGTCCTGCAGAATTAGCAAGTTTAGGCTTTTAAATCTTTGGTACGGAAACCATTCTTTGGTTAGAGGTATTAAGGCAAACTTCTTTTTTCTCCCCTCAGACCATACCACGAGTAGCTGCTTTAGGAGTAGAGTGTGTTAGCTCCTTTGCCTTAGATTACTGGCTACAAACACATTTGTTCCAAGCTGGAGTTCTGTGGTACTTACTGGGTTACCTCTTCAACTATGACTATACGCTGGAGGAGAGCGGGATTCAGAAAAGTGAAGATTCAAACCACCAGGTAAAGTTGCCAAAGTGCTTACAACGACCAGCAGCTGCTGTTTGCCATCTCTTACTTGGAGACCAAATGCATTCAAGTGTTTGTTAGAATCACTGAATTGCATGGAGAGTAACATTAATAGAGAGTTTTGGAAGGGAATTTTTATATAGTGATGAATACTCTTTGTTTTTTTTGTTTTGTTTTGTTCTTTAAAGCATTCAACTGTTAAAACTGCCAAAACCCGTGGTTTCTAATGGACTTCATGCAAGACACTTTTAACCTATAGGAAACAGCATAAGAGTAAATTTTTGCTGTCAGAAGAAAGCTCTAGGTTTTCTCAAACTGTCCCTGTATTTTTCAGGAGGTAGCAAATAGCCTTGCTAAGCTCAGTCTCCTGGCCTTGAGTCGCCTTGGAGGGTATCTTTCTGATGAACAAGCTACCCCTGAAAACCCAACGATCAGGAAAAGCTTGGCCGGAATGTTGACACCCTACATTGCAAGAAAGCTTGCTGTGGTCAGTCCTACTGAGGTAAGTATCTGTTGGCCAAAAGTTTCTCTAGTGATTTATAAAAGGATTAGCTGGATTCACTTCTAAAACACTGAGCTCTCTTAGACCAGCTTGATACTGAAAACAGTAGTGTGATTTTTGTTTGCAGTTGAGGTAACTTCAGGGAAAAGAAACTGGTTCAGCCTCAAACACTGTGGACAAGAACAGTGCTTTATAGAATAATATTTGCAAAACAAATACAGGAACAAAAAAGTGGGGTTAATTGTTCAAGGCTTAAGGATATAATGATGATGGAGAGTGTAGGTTAAACTTAGCTCTATAAAAGTGGTACCAAGTAAGTCATCTGTGAAGAGAGATACTGCAGGTAGTTGCTGCTCACTGTCAAAAGTGGATGGAGAATCTGAAGTGTGTCTAAGAGCAGAATAAAGAGAAAACTAAACTTTAGATTGTACTTTACCACATAACTTGCGCATACTGTTTTTTTCTGTATGTTTTTCCAATATGGGAAATTTCACTTTTAAGCTTGCTTGTGTAAGTCTAGCTGATAATGAGATTGGATTGACTGATACCATGAAGCATGCTGATTACTGTGCATAACGATCCAAAACTGTTGTAAACGTATTACATCATGTAAATTCCTTTTCTTAGACTCTGAAGATGCTTAATAGTAACACAGAGAACCCCTACTTGATCTGGAACAATGGGACACGAGCTGAATTACTTGAGTTTTTGGAATCTCAGCAAGAAAGCATGATTAAGAGAGTAAGATACCCTTTACTTTAAATCCCAGTGCTACTTTTTTAAAAAACTGTTTTGTGTTTTCCTACATCCTCTTGGGATGCAATTGTATGGTTAATACAAGTATCCATTGTTGCCTACACCAAAGTCACTTTCCTCATTCTGTAGTTTTTCAAAGAAAACCCTAAGATTTTCTTGTTCATTTTGTGTTATGTTTCAGTCTGAGCTTCTGACTCACTGAAGCATTTAGTTTTCTGTTCAAGTATTGCCTATTTCATTATCGGATTATAGCTTTACACTTTGCAAGATTATTTTCTGTCTGAGCTTGTGCTGCTTATCTCTGCTTTAAGGGTGATTGTGACAAGACCTATGGATCTGACTTTGTCTTCAGTGACCATGCAAAGGAACTCATTGTGGGAGAGATTTTTGTTAGAGTCTACAATGAGGTCCCTACCTTCCAACTAGAGGTGAGATACAGTTAAAAATCTTCCTGTTAAACCTAGTATTTGGAATCCTACTTCTTCCTGTTTATCTATCGGTCAGTGCCAACAGAATGGAGAAAATACAAAATGTGGAAATTTCCTTCAAGATCAGCATGTTATGAGAAAGCTCTTTACTGGAGCAGAATAAATTAAAAGAACAAGTCTGGCATAAGATGTGCTCTTCAGAATTCTTAATGACTGCTCTCTACTAGCTTGTGATGCTGACACTTGGGTTGATTCAGGAATTCCAGGAGGTGGGGATTCTGCCTATTGGCTTTACAATCAATCCATATATATGGGCAAACACACACCTGAAGTAGTGGCAGCTTTTTAAGTGTCTGTTTAGATGAAAATAGGGTTTAATGTGATCCAGATGTTAACAGCGATCATAGAGAGGTGTTGCCTGTCTGGAAGAAAGGAATATGTGAAATGTAGAAAGTATTTGGATACATTTTCTCCTACTGTGGGTACTGTTGCATCACACAACTAGTAATGCTGTTGTCTCTGCTTCAAAGCTTCCAAAAGCATTTGCTGCAAGCCTCTTGGATTACGTGGGTTCCCAAGCACAGTACCTTCATACACTCATGGCCATAACTCAGACTGGGAAAGTGGAGTCCAATCAACACGGAGATCGCCTACGGAGAGTTGAAATGGCCCTGGAGGCTCTGAGAAACGTCATAAAACACAACCCAGGTTGGCTTAAAACTGAACTTCCCCAGTATACTCTTCTGTGGACGGCCTTAAAAACTCTGAACCCCTCTGTAGTCTTTATCTTATCATGAGAAGGAAGCTTTTTTTGCTTGCTGACAGACTTTAACGTTGTTGGTAAGCCATATAAGCTTGCTACTTTTTTCCTTACCTGGAGAATACTGTCTGTAGATGTAGCGAAATTTGGGGTTAAATTTAAGCCTTATCTGTTTTCATCTCTGAATCAGTAGGTTTTAACTGTAATTTGATCCTAGTGTTGCTGGGAAGACTTAAACCTCTTGAAAGAAACTTTCTGTAATCCTTCAAAGAATTTTCAACTGATTTTTAAACTTCCTTGCATCAAAAAAATCCTCCCTGAACTGAGTACTCTGAACACTTAAATGGCACCTGTGTTAGGGCTGTAGTAAAGCAAGAGGAGAAGAAGCTCTTGAGAGTGGGCAGCAAAGTTTAATGAGCAGACATCATTGTACAGACTGGAAAAGCCTGATACAAATGATGAGGATGTTTTCTTACTGTATGATATGCTACTTCTAAAAGCAAACCATGTTACTATTGCAGCATCTAATCATAGCTGCTTAGGGTGTTCCCTGTGTTTGCAATGATAAACCTGAAGGCAGCTGTTCCTGCTGGAGATAGCTACCCTCTCTGAGCTGGGACATTCTGAAAGGGCAAGTGTATTTGAAGACAATGGGATTTGATGCTCAATGGTAAATAAAATCATGGAATTTGTTCAGTTGTTTTGTAAGAATGCAAGTAGCTAGGTAGTCCAAGATTTACATCAGTTGCTTTCCTTAGAAAGGGGAGTTACCCTTTGTTTTTGAAATATTGCTGATCTGAAATTCTGTGCAAGTTAGATTAATAGAGAGGAGCTCATAATTTTCTAACTCTGTAGCAGGTGCTGTCCTGCATGAGCTGTTACAACTGCTGTGACAGACTACATACAGCTGTGTAGTGTTTGACACCTCTCTGTAAAGGGAAACACGGGCATGGGAATTGGCCTTCAGTGAATGCTTTGGCTAACATGGAGAGTAACTTATTTGGTCTCTTGCAGGTTCTGAGTGTGAATGCATAGGGCACTTTAAGTTGATATTTTCCCTTCTGCGTGTTCATGGAGCTGGCCTGGTGCAGCAGTTGGCCCTGGAGGTAAAAAAACCAACCAACCAAAAAAGAAACCAATCCCCATAAACTCACAACCTCCCTGTCTGATTGCTTTACATAATCACCATAGACAAACCTGACTGTGTAGCTGCTAGAGTAGCATCTAAAAACTACTAAGATAGAGGTTCCAAGGTGTCAGTTCGTCCTTGGAGGAATATGTGGTACTTTGTGCCTGTGTCTTTGCATCCTTCTTGCCTAAAGAGACAAAACAATTTGGTGGCGGGAATACATGTTGTAAATATCACCTCTGTTGGCCAGTGAGTTGGCTGACTTCATACATTGGGTTTTCTGAAAAGTGTCTGAATGGCTGAAATATAATGAAGTGCTGTTTCTGATCTTTTGCAGGTAGTGAACATAGTAACAAGTAATCAAGAATGTGTTAACAACATTGCTGAGGCAATGGTTCTTTCTAACTTACTGGCACTCCTGCATTCCTTACCTTCAAGTAGGTATCATAGGATTCTCCATCTTGCAAGACAAAGGGTTTCTAACTCAGAAATTTATAAGAATGCAGCTGGCTCAAATTAGCACTGAGTTTTAGGTTAAAATGGTCCTGTTAGCTTTATAGGATAGAGAGCTGGGCTGTGAAGAGAAGCTGTATATTGGAACAAAGCTTTCCTCCAGCTTCCCAGCTGTTGCTGTGCTCTATTCCAGTTGCTCAGCTGTTAATGAGAGCAGTAAAGACAGTACTGCAATACATCCTTAGTGAAATATGGTGTTCCTGTGCCCAGTCCCAGTAACATTCTTCAGCTATCAGTTATTCATTCCCCTGCTAGATAAGAAAAAGAGAGCTACCAAACAAGAATCACCATTTTTTTAAAGAAATGACAGGAAGCAGGAATAGAAATATAGTTTATTAAACAAATGCAAAATTTAGACCATCTCTGTCATCACACAGGCCCTGTGATATGCTGCTAAGTCACTTCTGTCTGCTGATTTAAACATTAGCAACTATCATATCCAAACCTAACAAGGATGGTTTACAAATATGTTGTGTGTGACCAGTTTTTTGTCTTAAATGTGTGACCTGAAACATAAATTGCAGGTACTCTGGTTACTTCTGAATTTTGTAGTGTTCCATTGCCAAATTATTCTATTTAGCTAATTTAGCATCTAATTAAAATCTATTAGGAATTTAGCTAATTAGTATCTAATTAAGAAGTTATGCTGTATTAGAATTGGGATTGATTTGACATTCCTTTACTAATGTAATGTAGCCAGAAATCTCTACGCTTGTAATTGTCTGAAGCTTTATTGCAGTTTTGATACAGTTTTATTAAGGTTTTTTTTCATTTTCTTAAGATCAGTTACATTTATCTTCGCTTTTTCATTTTCTGTGACACAAAGTTCTTTAAAACTATTTTGGCAGGTCGGCAGCTTGTCCTTGAAACTTTGTATGCGTTGACATCTAGCACAAAAATAATTAAAGAGGCCATGGCAAAAGGTACAGTACTACACTGAAAGCAAATGTTTCTACAACAATAGACTTTAAGTGCACAGAGTGGCCATTCTTCCCTTTAAAATAATCAGTGTGGAATTGGAGAATTTCTACCACCTGTGACCAGAAAAAAAAAACCTGAATGCTTCCTGTCTCTTTGTTACAGGTGCTTTAATCTACTTACTAGATATGTTTTGCAACTCGACTCATCCACAGGTCCGAGCCCAAACAGCAGAGCTTTTTGCCAAAATGACTGCAGATAAGCTAGTTGGTCCAAAGGTAAGAATCTTAACAGCTCATGTTGGAACTCTTTCTGGATATTACCTGCATCTCTCTAAAGATGAGCCAAAAAATGCTCTTCTGTATCTGAAATACTCATGTAAAGAACAATCAGACTTTTTCAAAATAATTTTACTTTTAATCTGTGAGCAGGCTTCTAGAAGCTGTTGTATGTACAGTAACTTGTATAAACAGTTTGGTTTCCGTTTGTCATGACTTTCATAAGTAGAGACCTAGATTTCAGTGTCCCTGGTTATTGCTATTTGAAATTATGGCACTATTTTATTTTGTGATGTTGTGCTCTAGCACTTGACAGTTCTAGCATTAGAGATAGTTGGACATTGTGGAGTTTTCTATTTCTGTCAGTCTGTCCTGTCAGTTAGTTTGTCGTATGATACACAAAATGTCATTTATGTTCATCCCTTCTAGGTTAGAATCATACTAATGAAATTTTTACCTGGAGTCTTCATGGATGCCATGAGAGACAACCCTGAAGCTGCTGTTCATATCTTTGAGGGAACCCATGAAAATCCAGAATTAATTTGGAATGACAGCTCCAGGGAGAGAGTATCAACAACAGTTCGAGAAATGATGCTTGAGTATGTGGAAACCTTCTGACTCAGTTGTCTTTAACTGAGCCTGTCTCTTAGTGGCAGTGAACCAGAGTTGCTGTAGAAGAACTGAGACAGAGCTCTGCCTGTAAAACGTAGAATTCTTGCAAGTCAGATTTCAGTAAAAGAAACTTGTTCATTGTGTACTGTAGCTGTAAATCAGTGATGCAGGTGCAGTTTTATGCACAGTCCAGGTATTTGCTCACTGCTGTAGGATTTGGAGGGATACAGTGGGGGTAGAATGGGGCTTAGAGACTGGAGCTGCTTCACAATGATGGAGGGAGACTGAAATGTCAAGTAGAGAAGACAACTGCTTCTTCTTACTGCTCATTAAAACTTACTTTCTTTTTAAAGGCACTTTAAACTTCAGAGGGACAACCCTGATGCTAACTGGAAGGTAAAAGTGTACTGTTTCTGCTTTGAGTGTGTCCAGGGAGGCTGTAAGCCACATGATAATAGATGCATGTATTGGATTCTAACAGGCTTTTCTCTTAAAGTACCAACAGGAATTCACTGCTGTGCTGTGAACATAACTGTTCATGACTGAAAACATAACTAGTTTAATGTTGAATTGATGCTTTTGTTACTACTTGCACCTTCAAAATAGGCACTTACTGGTAAAACTACTCTCAGCATACTCTGCATGTTCTGATAGTTCAGGTCATTCTAAAACTCATCAAAAGTCAGCAACAAAGAAGAATACTGGTTTGCTGGAAAATGTGCTGTCACTACATAGCTGTAGTAAATTTGCTCTTGGTAAATATGAAGTAACTTTAGTCACTGGGTCTCAAAAAATATTTGAGTCCTTAGCCATTCCCTCACATCAGGCCCATCATGAGGTGTGTCTGTATGTAGTGATTCCCAGTATCTGTGAAAAGCTAGACATGACTTCCTCCCAACAGTCTTCTAGTTCAACATTAAATCAGTTTCTAAACACATCATGATGTCTATTTTAATCCAGATGAAAACTAGAAACTTCCTTGGACTGATGGTGAGAAACCTTTCCTCGAAGTGTGCAAGGAGGGAAAGGGCTCTTGTATCATCAGCCTTGTTGCTGGTTCTTCTCTTACTGGGGCTCACCACTGTCACAGTTGTAGCTTCAGTTACTTGTGTTCTTTGAAAGAAAAGTTCACTGTAGTGGTACTGCCTGCCTGCACTGTTCTTTCTACTGTCACTTCTTACCTCATGTTCTTTCAAGATGAAGGGTTTATTGGTCGTGCACATCTCTGTTTCAGAGAATACAATTAGTGACCCTGACCACTTAGAGAAACAGTTTTAGATCTCTCAAATATCCTTGTCCATAACTTCTGCTTTACAATTCCAACAGCTGCCTGAAGACTTTGCTGTGGTGTATGGTGAAGCAGAAGGTGAACTTTCAGTGGGGGGAGTCTTCCTCAGGATTTTTATTGCCCAGCCGGCCTGGGTTTTACGGAAACCAAGAGAATTTCTCATTGCGCTGTTGGAAAAGTTTACTGAACTACTGGAGAAAAATAACCCCCATGTAAGATGATTTTTTTTTTTCTGGTTCTATGCTTTGAATTTGTTTAGTGTTCTTAAGTTTTTAGTCTCTTAGTGTCTGATTAACTTAGATTGTCACACTTTCTTCCCATCATAAATGGGGTTTTCGGTCTGCTTTCTGACTCTCTGTAAAAGCATGTTGATATGTTTAGGCAACTTCTGAACATGAGTCAAGGTTTTGAAAGTCCCTGAACCCATAGAAGTATCTTCAGTTAAGTCTTAGACTTATTTTGTGCTAGAGATGAGGCTTAACAAATGAAGTGTTTTTTAATTGTTCCATGATTGACCAGCCTAAAAAATGGCAGTTGTTCTACACCACCTGAAGATTTTTCTGCTGTCGACACTTCTGTTGTTCTTTTGCAACAGAAGAAGGCTGCCATCTAACAGTGAGTGTAATGAGTACAGTAAATGTGTTACAGTTTGAAAATTGGCTTTTAAACAGTGTTCAGACAGATTCTGTGTTAGATTTGCAGGATGGAAACTAACTAGCATGTTGAATAAAACAGGCATCTTTATTACAAAGATGTGGTAACAGTTTGTAGAGACATGCAGAATACACGAGGCATGACGAGTGCTTCTGCACTGAATGCAGAATCCTGTGGGAATTCAGGTGGTCAGCTGAACATCCATGCTGTCAGTGCTTCCACCAAGCAGCTTAGTCAGATATTGGATTCTCAAGATGCTGGAAATAGTGCTTAGGAATTCCCTAAGTGTGATCTGTCTTTGTGGAACTAGTGAATGTTTTACAGTATTGGAGCTGATAATCACATTCTTAGCTTGTTTTAACAGTTTGAGAGCAAAGTGATATAAAAGCATTAGGGAAAAAATCTATAATGGAAAGCAAGTGAGAAATGCTTTATTGTGATGATACATAAGGCTTTACTGAGTTACGCTTTCTGTTGATTTTCAATTTTCTGCAGGGGGAAACTTTAGAAACCATTACCACAGCAACTGTGTGCCTGTTCAGTGCCCAGCCTCAGCTAGCTGATCAAGTTCCTCCTCTTGGTCATCTTCACAAGATAATCCAGGCTATGAATCACAAGAACAATGCTATTCCTAAAAGTGCCATTCGTGTCATGCACATACTGTCAGACAATGAGGTACTGAATCATCTAAGTGCTTGAGGGGAGAAAAGCTTAGCTGGAGTTATTTGTATTGTTTAGTAGTGTTCCTAAAAGGACATTATTTTAACTGTAAGTAATGTGTGTGTGTAGCAAGTGAGCAGGGACCTATAATGGAGAATAGCTAGATTAAACACTGAGTTTATGGTGTTGGCTGACTGTATCTGCTATAATCATTAATCTTGGCATAAAATAAAGTCCTCATCATGTTTCCCTGTCTTACAGCTTTGTGTTAGAGTGATGGCATCACTGGAGACCATTGGCCCTCTCATGAATGGAATGAAAAAGAGATCGGATGTAGTTGGGATAGCCTGTGAAACACTGAATCGAATGTTTCAGAAGGAACAAACTGACTTAGTAGCCCAAGTAAGTAGTACATTCTCAGACTGCAAATATGTGGTATATTTAAACTGTTCAACTTAAATGGCATCTGGGGAGCCTCCTGGACACTTAAGTAATGTGCTATTCTTGTTGGAAAAGTTTGTTATTTAAAATGCAGATCTGTTCAAGGATGTTACCTGAGCATTGAAGCTTAACGCACAGGGTAGTGTTGTGTCCATTGGGAAAGTGTCATGGAATGCCAACTAATTCAACTGAGTTTACACCTAGATAGGGCAGAATTGCTGGACAGTATCTTTGCCTTCTCTTTTTTGTATTAATGCAGCTCAGAAAAATGGACTCATCTTGGCACTTGTGGTATTAGCTGTTGGCACTTTTGGTCCACACTAATGCTAGTGATATAAAAAAATCTATATGGAACTTCCCAGTCTATGTTAAGACAACTCATTTGGGTATGTTTGCAGGCTTTGAAAGCAGATTTGGTCCCTTATCTTCTGAAGCTGCTTGAAGGTGTTGGTCTTGAGAACCTGGAAAGCCCATCTGCAACAAAAGCTCAGATTGTTAAGACTCTGAAATCCATGTCTCGCAGCCTGCAGTATGGGGAACAGGTGAGTACTCACAAGTCCTTAACTGGGCTTTGACATTTGTAGGTCAAACTCTGAATATACCTTGTTTAATCTTCTGGCTGTCATGTGCATCATTCCACCTCAAATGTTAATGTTCTGCAACTGCAAAATGATTATGGTTTGGAATTTTTTCATCTCTTGTTTATGGAGAAGTCATTGGCTCAATGCACGTGAAGAGCACTAATAAAAAAAGACAAATCTCAAGTGCAGAAATGTTCTGAGAGCTGGTTAGCTTTAACTGACAGCTCTTCAGAACTTGTTATAAATGTAAATTTCTCTTCTGTTTTCTGAATAAATACATAAATGCAGCAGCTTTATGGCCAGGTGTGTATCTAAGTAAATTTGTCCCAGTAACTGTACTAGTTCTTAATGCCTTTCTCTTACCCTTTTGTGGGAAGCTTTCTCAAGGAGAGGAAACTTGGTCTTTCTTCCAAGTAGTTCGTATCTTGCTCTAGTACAGGATAAGTGCTGTTCTCCCTCAGCTGTCAGTGAGTAGCAAGGGCTGCTTCTAGGGTTGCTTTTCCTTGTCACCTTTCCAGGGAACAAGGGATAAAGTCAAGCTACTAAGTAACTTCTTTTGAGCATTGTGTTCAGCTGCACAATTCACATGGAAAAGCAAGTCTCCTTGGAAAAGTGCATGAGTTCCATATCGCAGCCTGAACTACTGCCATGTTCTTTGGTGTAATCCCTTCAGAATGGTGTGGCAATAGAAAATGGGTTTGTTTGCCTAGAACATGACAAGTGGCACAAATGGCTCACTGTGTTGTCTCTTCAAATACTGTAGGTAAATGAAATTCTGTCCCGTTCTTCTGTGTGGAGTGCCTTCAAGGATCAGAAACACGACTTGTTCATTTCTGATACACAAACATCAGGATACCTCACAGGTTAGCAACTCTGTCCTGTTTATGTCCTGGATTGTACTGAAATGTTACTTAATTGTCACACTGGACTCTGGCGTTACTGTTTATCCCCAGGATCTAGTGCCATCACATGGTCTGAACATTCAGTGCTGTAAAAATACAGTAAGTTTGTAAAACAGTTACTATAAGGTAAACTTCTTGCTGGTTGAGAGTGTTTTTCTCTGCATAGTCTTTGCTGTACATACTTAGCAACAGAATCTGGACACTGGCAAGACTTGAAAGTACTCTGTAGTGATAAAGCAGAGATGTAATTGAAACTGATGAATGACAGTACCTTTCCATGCTTTCTCAGGATGAGTCTACTTCAGTTCTAGAACACAAGTGTGTCCACAGTTGGAGGGATGTGTAAACTGTCTTCAGAATCACTCAGACTGTCTGTATTTGTTGGCTGTGTGAATTAACACAACTTCAGTGTTATGCAGGTAGTTGTACTGTTGGAAAAGCTGGAATGTTTGTAGGTTGGAGTATGGGGCTGTGTTCCTGCCAGAATCAGTGGCCTGCCAGGGTGGCCTCGTGCCTGTTTGTGGAGTTTGCAGCACATGCTTCACTGCAGCAGTGGCGCACCTTGGGTGGGTCCCCGGTGCCACCAGGATTGAAATGGCACCACAGAGGCACCCCAGTCCCAGTGGTAGTGAACAAGAGCATTTTAGCTGTGTTTGTATGCACACAGTGCACACTAAGTTTAGCAACTGATGGGAACTTCTTTGCATGGTGCAGACATAATCCCAGATCAGTTATGTCACTGCAAATCAAGTCCTGCTCCTCCTTCACTTGAGCAGGAATTTTGGTAAAGCTTTTGAGCTTAACTGAATTAATGAGGTATAAATCAGATGGCCAAAGTTTTTCTTGCAAGATACTAGCATGTATTTTGAGAAAATGAAGCAAGAGCCTTTCAAGTCAGGAACTACACCTTCTAAAAGTAGTTGCTTATATTTTGAGTGCAGGTTTTGCAACACTTGATGCATTTTTTCACACAGGACTCTGTGCTTTAGCTCTGAACAGGAGTTTTCTGGTTTTGTACTGTTTAAAGCCAGTTTGATAAAGAACATTGGAACTGATTCAGTTCGTACCGAATTTCCTTGGTATTTCATGAATACTATAAATTTAGAAATAGGAAGAAAATGCTGACTGATTATTGGCCAAGAACTGAAACTGTATCAGATGTGGTCAGGCTTGAGACTGGGGGCAATACGGTTTTCCAATTGCCTTAAGGCCCGTGCTGCTTTTAAATTGCCTAATGTTTAAGTGCTTGCCAATGTAGAATGAAGGTGCTGTACAAATGCAAAGTGTAGATGGAAACCAAGCTTTATTTTTAACCTCTCTTATCTTGTATTCTGCCTTATGTCTTGCTTCAAATTGCTTTGCTATTTGCACTTCCCTTGAAACTTCCCTTGCTTATTTCTCTTCCCTCAGGTGTCTCTTCTCCTTCCCTTCTAACTGGCAGCAGTCCCCTTCACCTGAGAAGTGGGCTTTAGATCTGCTGTGTCAGGCAGCTTGCTAACTTCTGTGTAGCTCTCTAAAGCAGGTAGATACCACCTCGCAGAACGCACGCTGCGCTCGCTGCATTCGGAGTTACAGATGCATGTCCTAGAGCTGTACAAAGTGCCCAACACCGACACACTTGCCTTCCTCGAGCACACAGGAGCACTACACTGCCAACTGCACCGGCTGGTACTTGCTGGTACTGCACAGGAATTCAGAGCTATGTTAGGGATCCTCCGTAATGGAAAAGCTTGAGGCACAAGATAACTGTGGGGAATTTTTGCACTAGGATGGGTAACAGTGGGTGTGACGCTTGGCAGGTTCCACTGATGGGCTGGCAAGGAGAGGTCCCCTCCTGCAGTCAGAGAGCTTTTTATTGTCAGAGGCACTGCTTGCTTTGCTCTCTGCCTCGCAGTAGTAGTGTGGAACCGTTCTCAGGGAGACAAACCACGCTTTGATGTTCTGGGCTGAAGTGTGAGAAAGGAGGGTGGGGCAGGAAGGAACAGTAAATCTGGGAGAACTCGGTGAGGATGGATTAAAGGGGACGAGTATAGGACCCAGCAGAACTTAGTATGTTGAATATTGGCAGTGTAGGCTGGAGGTCTAAGATGGAGTTCATAGCTGTAGTGCTGCAGGAACGTGTTGTGAATGATCAGTTTTCTGGTCACTACCATGATAAAAATTACTGTTGAAACACCTCATGCTGCAACCTAAGTTTTTATTGCATTTGTTGAAAGTTTCTATATGACTGCATTTTTAATTCCAGGCTTTGAGGGAGAGGGACTTTGCCTGCAGTGCAAAACTGATTGCCCCTATAGTGATCAACAAGGAAACTCAGTAATGGTGCGAGTCCCGCATCTCCAGTATAGAATTTGTGTATCCCAAGAGTGCTGTCACTTTATTCCAACTGAAGGCACAAAATGCTGGCTAGACAAGCTTTAGGCAGTTCTGCTTCTTCATGGGGCAGCCCACTGTGCTTCCTGGAACTATGCAGCTGGGAGAAACCTTTACACTGAGAAGATACACAAGGAGCCCGGTAGTGGAACACATGCTTGAACTCACTTTGATTATTCCATGGCAGGGCCTTTCTTTAGCAAAGGAAGGCCATCCCCGCTTTACTGCTGCTTCCATGGTGGAAGGTGAGATGGGTAATGCAGGTGGTTGGGGTTCTTTTTAACTTATTTGGCATATTAGAATAACAATACAACTGAGCAAGTCCAAAAATGGCTCCCACAAGCTATTCCACTTGGTAGACTAAGAAGTCTTAGTTTCTAGTGTTCTTAGATTTTAAAGAATCTAAAGAAAAACTCTTAATGGTGTGTGGTTGACTTAGATGATGTGTCTGAGTGTTACCAGAGGGAGTAAAGCTGTTCAGTCACCCAGCAGAAGGAAAACTAATCACCAGTGTTTGTTTTCCTCCCCAAAGGCCCTGGAGTTGCTGGGTACCTCACTGCAGGGACGACGACATCCGTGATGCCCAACGTACCACCCCCGGTAGACAACGAAGTGGGAGATGTCAGCTAAGGACTGGAAATCCTTGTGGAAGAGACAAAGGCAGACTGGCCAGTGATGAGGAACAGCACTTTCCTCCAATACATTGAAGTGAACTTACTGCCTTGCCAGGTGTTTATGACAGTGTTATTCCTTTTTTTCTATGACTTTTTTTTTCTAGGAAAAGTCAGTGATTCTAACTACCACACTGTAACACAAGAAAGCACTCTGTGGATCAGCTGAAATGGGTACACAAGAATTTTTTCTTGTTGTACATAAGCACATTTTGTTCCTTTATATTTGTTTACAAGACTGTGAATCAAACTTTCCTAGTTTTTATATTTTACGAATTAGCATGACTGGAGTTGACCTACAGTCTAGAGGAATTGGGCTAAAATAACTTTGACCTCACCGACCCCACTAAAAGGGCATCCCTTTATATCTCAGTCTGATGTGATCACTTCCATTGAACGTGACCTGAAAGGGTTTGTCCCTGCACCAGTTCACTCATGTCCTTAATCATTAACATTCTCTTCTTCCTCGGATCAAACAGCATTAGACATTTGTATGTATAACTGGCTTGACCAAATTGACAGAGCTTCAGCAAAAAATCCTTAAAAAGTTGACATGTTATGTAAGAAATTAGTGTAATTGTGAAATGTTCTATACATTATTCAGTATATAAAAACTTTCTATATTGAGTGTACATTATACAGATCATTCATATGTACATAGAATTTTAAAATAAAGGGAATTAAGAGCCTTGTTAATGAGATAAAATGGTGGTGTTCTTGTCTAGCTGTTCTTTGAGAGTGTGAGAAATGAGGGCAGTCAGAGACCCTGACTGGAATGTGGTAAATATGATCCTAGGTGTTCTTGGTTGAAAAAACACTTTTTGTGGAGGTTTTGACAGCCTAGAGCAGAACTCCTGAACCACCAGTGCAGGTGGTTTTGTGTTTGAAGTGCATTTCAGCCACGGAGCTGCTGCCACTCTCAACTTCCTAGAAAACATTCTTGGCAGGAAACAAGAGGAAACTAAGGTGAATGGAAATGTAAACAAGAATTACTGCTTTCTCAAACGATGTCCTGAATTGCAATTGTAATAACTGGTTTTAAGTGTAATGAGGTAAGGAACTTCATGGGATGCTTCCAGTTCTAGGTACTCTGCCACTGTGCCCCCGAGTGACGACTGCAGCTGCAGCTGGACACTGTGAGAGCTCGGCTCTGGGCTCAAGGACAGAACTGGCACAGCCTCATCCTGAAGACTGAGCCAAGCAGAGTGTGTTCTCCCCAGGCTCCAACAGGAAGGAGCTCGGTGGGGGGGAGGGGGCTTGTTTGTTCATGCAAACAGTGACCCCTTGTGTCCTTTTCTTCACTGTCCTTAAGTTACGGCCCTGTGTAAGTTGAAAAGTGATTGTCCTAATTCCAGGAAGCAGAGTTACCAGTGGTGCAGTGTGCTTTGAGCTGCCTGGTTCTGTTCCTGCATGGGCAAGTTCTCTTGAAGTAGCTCAGGTCGAAAAGTATTGGTGCAGGAGCAGAACTGAGCAACTCTGACCTTTAAGAACGTCTTAGAGGTGTATTGGGCATAAATGCCAGAGGCCACGAACTGCACCCTGACACTGCTGCTGCCGCCAGCCAAAACGTCAGCTCCTTCGGGAGGAAGGTGCCACCTGAGCTTAGGCATATTGAAGAAAGGGTGGGAGCAGCTGGCACCAGGAGGAGGCTTGTGAGGCTGCACAAAAGGAGAGACAGGAAGAAGGATGCAAGGGAAGACAAAAGGGACATCTGTAAGGGAAAAGAGAGGGAGATCCATTTGGAAAAGCACTGCAGAGTAATAAGCAAGCAGTAGCAGAGAAACTGCTACACGTGACCCCAGCCTCACTTGAGGGGAACTGGGGGCAGGACTGAGTGTAGTCTCAGTGACAAGGAAGGCAGCTGAGAGCAGGAACTGGGGAGCAGAGAGGGTTGGACTGCAGCTGAGCTCTAGAAAAGGAAAAGCAAGGTACTACCTCCAGTGTTTTGTCATTTAACAAAATTAAAAGTTTAGCCTAGCTTGCAAGAAATTCAGTTGTGTGGGACTTCTTACTCAGAACTGCTTTGGCTACAATAAAAGGATAAAGGGCTTTGACACAGAAGAAAGAAAGCACTTTAGGCCTGTTAGAAAATAGATTTTATTTAGTGTTAAAAAGAACCCAGATAAGTTATTTACACGGTGTTCTGCAAATTCTTAAAAAAGCAAGCCCGTAATAATTAAGTGTAATAAGTGAAAATAGTGAGAGAATTGCTTCCAGTTAGAATCAAGTTTTTGTATTCATTCAATTTTACCTTAGATACCATTATTACACTGAAACTTTTCCTAAATCTTCTCTCCATTTGAGAAGGCTTTATGCTGACATTAGATTTTTGCAGTGAGCTTCTTAGACTGATCAAGGAGTTCCCACCTTGCAATTGTTGAGAGATGAACTTCATCGGGCCCGTCCGCCAGGCGCAAGGTGCGGATGTACGCGAACCTGTGGGGGAGAGCTGCATCAGGGCTGGGCTCCTGACCTGCCACACAGCCACACAGGCACCTCTCAGCACTGCTCGTGCTGTCCTTTTGACATTCCTTGCTTTGAAAAGTGCTATCACATGGGAGATACTGCAGCAAAATCTTCCTGGCAGGATTGAGATGGGTGGGCTGGGAATTCAGAAATTTTGCTTCTCCCCAAGGTCGTAAGGAATAACATTAAGTTTTAGAAGCACATCCTCTTTACTGCTGATAAGAACTATTTTAGGTCCAGTGGCAGCTTTTATTTTTTTCTAAGGGTAATTGCACTATAAAAACAATTGTTTGAAATTTTATAGCTTAAAGGTATATGCACTATTATTTCATGCTGAGGTGAAACAGCATGTACAGGTGTCACAAATTATCATAAGAGAAATGCTTAGAATGTACAGGAAATCCCCCTTTACTCACATGAATGCCAGAGGAAAATCCTGAGAGACTCCAGCTCCACCACACACTTGAACTGCACAGTCAATCACTTTAAGCACAGCTCGTGGAACAACCACTTTGGTCATGGCTACCTGTAGTTAGAACTCACATTATCAGTAATAGTTTCATAAGCATGTGAAAGTGTTTACCCAACACTTCTGCTGAATATTGGTATCAGTACATTCCACCCTCTTGGGCTTGGATGAGAGCTCTGCTGTTCCCATTCCCTGGGTATGGTAGATTTTCCAGTCACCCAAAACTATCTTACTGTGTTGAGACAAGCAAGCAATGCTTGAACAGGTTCATCTCTGTTTCCAACTGAAATCACTCCCCCCTCTTCTGACAATTAAAAGCATATCTTAAGGCTGTTTTCAATGTGGAGTTATACTCTACACTTAGAATAATGTTTAACAATACAATTTACCTTGTCTTTTAACCAGCTGAATGCACAGGCATTGCACCCAAGTCCCAGCTAATAAAAACTAAAACTTACCTCTTTCCTTGCTCTTCTGTTGCCCAGCCTGTCAATCTTGCGGGCTGTCTGTAGTGTGAGCAGGCGCGCCTGTTCTATGCTCAGGCGGCATTCCGCAATCCAGTGGGCAACAACTTCCTGCAGAAGCCAAAGCCAACACCAGGAGAGCAGTTAATGCCTCTGAGCACACGTGGAGCTGCCCCTCTTCCTCAGCACGTGCACGTTCAGCCAACCCACAGCCACTCGGGTGCAAATTAAAGCACATCTAATATGAGGCATAATAAAGAAAACAGGTGACTAACAAGTAATAAAGATAGAGCAGTTCTTCTCATGCCAGGAAACAAGAAAAAGGGAAAACCTGTGGATTCTGACACCTGATCAGACCCGACTCCATGCTGGCCATTTTCCTGAAGGCCTTCCATGCCTGCTTTTCCCTCCCTGCTTTCCTTTACCTCTTACCATCCCTCACAGCCTTCTCTCCATATAATAAGCCCCAGCATACAAAAATGGAGGGGTGAAAGGGGAGAGGAATTCCTTGCTTTGCTTAAACTGGTGGTGGGTGGTGTGAGACACATAGAAGCAAACAGCTGCAGGGTGGTGCCTTCTGCCTCTGACTGATGATAAATTACTAACTCTCAGGATCCAAAATGAAGCTATGGTCTTGGCAGCCCTTCCCTGCTCTTGGCTAATTCCCCCCTGCAGCCAACATACCACAGGAGAAACAAATATGTGATGCTTGTCAGTGCAAAAGCTGTTTGGAGCCTGGGCCAGGCTCAGGGACAGCTTCTGGGGCTGTGAATTTTGTAGGACACAAGCAAATGTGCAGCACTTGCTTCAGTGCAGTCTGGAACCCAGCAAAGGTGAGCTGAACCTGGGTGGGGTGTTCAGTTATCTTCAGTTCCTTCAGCTCCTGGGGTCATAAATGATGGCCTGGGTGGGGACAGGCACCCTGGTACTCAAGGAAGCTGCCAGCCTCACCTTGTCCTTAGCCATCCTCGCTGTGGAGAACCTGCATGGGCTCTGCAGCTGTCTCCAGATCAGGCCTGTGCCTTCATCAAACATCACTGTTACTTCAGCAAGGTCTGAGTGTGCCTCATGCACCTCCTATTCATTCTAGGTTATGGTGGCAAAGGGAAGTTGGGTAATTACATGACTGGAAATACAGATATGTAAAGCTGCACCCTCTAGATCTGCACAAACAATTTGCAACAATCTGTGCCAGATGCTAATTCAATTTCCTCTTTCCATTGCTTTTACTTATTTTTTCCAATGAAGCCATCCTAGATGTTGGGTAAGAATAAGGAACGCTTGAGATGTAACTGGCCAACTACCAAACTCTGATGTTTCCTATGTAAAGCACACTATGTAAAGCAGACTGTCATATTTGTATTATTTTAGCAAGCTCTTGCTCATGAAACAATATTTCAATACTGAGCAAGATAAGAGTAAGGATTTCCAATCTGCCCTTGATGTGGTCTGTACTTTCATAAGCTACTACAAATCAAAGAAGTAAAATTTTCAGTGGAATTCGGACCCCTGAGTGTCTCCAGTGATTGTGAATGGAGACAGCCAGGTGACAGCATGGATACACAAAAAATGGTGACTTCAGATTGTAACTACAGAAATACAAGGTGCATGCCTGAGAAAATACCTGTCCAAATTGATCAGGAAAATCAGAGAACAACACACAGTGACAAAATCTATGTTCAAATCCAGCAAAGTATAAACAATTCATTTCACATTGCAAGAGAAAAAATTGCCGTAGATTATGTGGGAAAACGGGAGCCTTGCAATATGTTTTTTTTTTTTCCCTTTGCCACTCGAAGTTTTATGACCAGGAAGCCAAGGTTAGGGCACAGCTGCTGCCATGTCCATTATCAGAGCCACAAGGCTGTGTGCGGGCACAACAAAGGTCAGCGTGTGCAGGGTGGGAGCCGGGCCGAGGAGGGGAGGTGCTTACGTGCTGGTAGAGCTTCTTGCCGAAGGTGTGGCGCTGAGCGGCGCGCTCGCACAGGATCTCCAGCGCCGCCTCGGCCGCGCCCAGCGAGCGCATGCAGTGGTGGATGCGGCCCGGGCCCAGCCGGCCCTGCGCGATCTCGAAGCCCCGGCCCTCACCTGGTTGGAAAGACGAACAGGCACTGCACACTGCCTCACTCCCTCCCGAAAGGGTCCGAGGCTCCGAGCAAAAGTGGCCCCACAGCAAAAGAAAAGAAGCAGAGGGGAAATAGAAGAGATCAGGATGTGCACTAAGTGAGAGAAGCAGAGCTCTCCCTGCAGGGGGTCACAGCGCTGGCCTGCGCGTTATTTCTTTTTCAGTTCTGCCAAGTACCCACCATAGAGTGCAGCAGAAAGTTCTTTCTAAAAGTCTGTAAAGAGCTGATTTTGGGGGAAGAACACCACTTAGAGACTTAGCTTTGCTCTTCTTCCGGACAGTGATACTTGCATGACAGCCAGAGCTGCCCTGCTTCCTTCTGCTCTAAGGTACATTCAAGCAGCAGGTAGGCTGCTAAAGGAAGAGGGGCTCCCTCAACTGACCAGAGCTGTTTAAAATAACTTATGGCCATTCAGGACATAAACCACGGTCTCATAAGGCTTGGTTCATTGCTGCATATATCAAAAAGAAATCAGTGCTGAAACTCACCCAGTATTATATTGGAGACAGGTACTCTCACGTCATGGAAGTGTATCTCAAAATGTCCTCCATGGATCTCATCTACAGAGACAGAAAACACAATGGCAGGGTAAAATGAAGGAGGATAAAAATACAGGCCTCCAGTTCCTAACCCTTCTTTTATATATCCATTTTAGTGATTTATTTCATACACCATAATTATTAGTATAACTGCAACTTCTGAGCCTGCTAATAAATTAATATACATACAGCTGATAAATATGATCACCTACCCATGTAGCCAAACACTGAGAGAGGTCTTATCAGCTTCAACCCTGGGGTGTCCATGGGAACAATAACCATACTGTGCTGCCGGTACCTGATCAAGACAAAAAGCACAGCTAAATCTAAGTCTCCCTTCTGTCTGCCCCTTCTGTTTTTTTGTTGTTTTTTTTTTTTTTTTTTTTTATTTTCCATCCTCAGTTTAGGACTTACATAAAGCCAGTGCTGAGATTTACCTGTACCACCTGCACCATCCTGCCCACACAGTGTGGCTTCAGCAAGTGCAAATGTATTAGTGGCACCTTATGCACCATGTCTGAGAAACTGCTGCTGTCACTTCTATGAATACAGACCTGTATCCCCCAGCCAGTTCCTCCCCCTCTACCTTTCTCTTTTGTTCTCAAAACCAGTTTATCAGAATAATTATCTTGGCTTGCTTACAGCTCAGGAAAAAGAAATCCATTCTCATGTTGACATTTCTTCAGAATAGTTAAGGCCAGGAACTGGAGGTGACGCCCCAGGTCTCTGAATTCAGTCTCCAGTTCCAGCAAGTGGAGTGTCACATAATCCCCTCCATTAACTTCTCTTCAGCTTCTAAGAGCCCAACGCATGCCACTGTCTGTACAACTTCCAGGCAAATCTCCCTGGGTGCTGTGTGCAAGCTACTGATTGCTTCTTGGCAGAACCTAGCCAAACCTAAAAACTTCAGATTATTCATGGCATTTGGGCTAAAATCCATCGTAGATATAAATGTCACAATTCTTTTGCATTACAAGCTGTGTGATGTTAATAGCACCAGATATGGAGCATTTTATTCATTACTTGTATAAGTTTTTGCAGAAGTTTGCAATTCTAGTTTGGTAACAAGAGTTGAATGTGTTTGTGTCAAAGAAGAAGAGGTAAAGATTGTATTTACACATATAGGAATGGAATGAGTAGGTCTGATTTAAGATGTGCAATGCTCTCTGCTTACACAGCTTCACCTTACCAAGACCCCATGTTTCAGACTTAACTTTCTGGATCTACAGATAACGTTGTGGAAAACTAAATCAGTAACTTCAGGTCTCTGATGTGCCACTGCACCCATTCTGTTCAGGGAAGCTCTGAAAGTTTCAGTCTTATTATTTAATTATTTATTATTTAATTCTTCCTAGTGTTGTTTTATATATTACATTTACAAAATAAATTGTAAGCCAGAGTTGTTGGTTGTTGATGAAGACTAAACAACTGATGCAGACTAAAATTTATGTGACCAAGAAAAAGCTAGTGAAGCCCCCAGAATTTTCTAATCCCATTCATCACACAGCTGCACAAACACTAGAGCTGGTGTAATGGAGGGAGGTGGGAAACATGCCAATGAAAGATGGTAACAGTGGAAAGGTTGGGAGGATTCAGTCAACAGCATCTGACAGCAAAACAGGAACTCAGGCTACAACAGACAGGTGCTGAGGTTTAAAACATCCCTCTAATTTAGGAGCACATCCAACTGGTCAAGGCAGTTAATGGCATTGCACTTGACAAAATTTTTGCAAGCAGTGACTCCTCCAGGGAACAAGTTTTAGGGAATTCTGAGTCTCCTAGGAATTCTTACCTGGATGCTGATGAGTTTTTGGTTTTGCCCATTACAATTGCAACTTTGCAATTCGGGTTCCCAGCACCTTAAAAAAGTGGCAAACAAAAATTGTTTTTAGTATAAAATCTCAATGTCAACTCAAATGAAGTTTCATAATCTACTTCCTTCCTTTTGTGATGCAGGAGATGCAGTCTACTCCTGTGTTTATATTCTGAATATCACACTGAAACAAAATATATATTAGTATTTAACATTTAAAAGGGAGCTGACTTGTGGGAAAGGGAACATGAAAAGCCAAACATCCAAACCCTCCAGCTCCATCACCTGTTCCTATGAAAAGGGAACAAGAAGTACTTGAAATGCAATCTGATTATTCAGATTCAGAATCAGAATTCCATCTCCATTACATCTGAGCAAATAACTGTGATACAACAGCACATCTATCAAGGTGAGATGCTGCCATTTCAAAAGTAAAACTTTAAAAAAAACTTCTTCAACCTAAAAAGACTGGAGGATCTATGTGGGAATGAAACACCAACCACATTATAACCAAATTACACAGATAAGGCTATCAGAGGATTACCATGATAACTTTGCTACTACTTCAGCATAATTTCTCTGAAATGCAGGATTTCTCCCCCTTTACACAAATGATTTTAGATTGCACTTTGAAGAAAGATCTGAGTGAAAATTGTTAAGTGAAAATAGCCTGCCAGCATTACAAGCCATTGATAACATTATTTGAAATGTGTCTTACATGGACATATTTATTAAGCCTTTGTAGCATAAAGACAGCACTTTAATGTACTACTCCCAAAGAAGATTATATCATTGATTAAAATAACATTTCTATGACCCTTAATCTTCCCTGTCTTTTTCTTTAAAGGTTTGTCAGTACCAAAGCATGCTCTCATTCCTTTCAAAGCCTTCCACAACCAGTAAAGCCAAGGAAAGTACCCAGTGGGTGTAGCAATCAGTAATTTTTTACTGCTATCTCAGTGCAGATGACAAGCTTTGTAGAGATTCAATTCAAGGCTTGATCTGTAGCATTTTGGTTTTGTTCTGTGGTTAGAAGCAAACGAGACTTTATAACTTCTCTGGCAGCTGTTCTCACAAGGCTTGGGAGACTCTGGTGTGGACAATACAACCACCTGGCTTTCAGCTGAGCCACTTCCTCTTAAAAACAGCCACTGTGATGGCCAGGAAATGGGAGAGAGATTTATGTAACTGTGATAAACACTGCCTGTTTACTTTAAACTTTTGCATTATGGTATTCAGTCATTGTTTCCAAAGGGGGCTTACAGAGAGGGCCATGAGCTGTACAATGTTAACAAGCCAAAAATCCCAGTAAAAAGCTTTGGGCAGGGACATAAATCAACTTGGAAAAAAAAACCCCAAAAAAACAAAAAAAACAACAACAACAAATAAAAAGCCCACAAAAAAAACCCAAAAACCCAAAACCTGGATCCCAACAAATTGGATCATTTGGGCAACTGCACCAGGCAGGTGATCAACCCCAAGTGACCCAACATATGCTTTGGAGGGTACTACCCTGCTCAGGGAAATGTCACTTCTACATAAGGGGTATTTGACTCTTCTCCTTTTCCACAGAAGATAAAGAATTGCACAAGTATTATCTTCTAAACCAGATCTTTTTTCAAGTGGGGTTTACAGCAAAAGATAATTTGACCTTTTGGAAGCTCCTGAAAAAGCTGTTTTGTAAATAATCCTCAAATCACATCCTTGCTTCAAAACAAAGGGCAAATTTAACAATGTTGTATGAAAAAAAAACAAAACAAAAAAAACCCCCAAAAACCTCAGAAGAAATTTTGATGTTGAACTCAGTGAGGAGTTCACTGAGAGCTGGACATCTGGTTAGATGTTCTAAATCATTTGTACACATTTCTGGAAAGCAAATGAATACCTCTATCTCATATGTGCTTGTTCCTATCTAAGCACATCAAAGGATGGCAGATTCCTGGCCCTTCCACTCCTTAGAGTCTGAAGTCCTGAAAAACTAAACTAAATTTTATGTCACTTTGACCCATAAAAGACAGGAAAAACGTTCTGGTGCAATGTAAGACTCTGAAAAACTCCAGTGCTTTGGACGGAATGCAAACAGTCTGGATGGAATAAACATCTCATTTGTAAATGATATTTTCACATCTCTTACAGAATCCAAAGACCTTGCTGGAAGATGGAGGGGAAGAGAGTCAGAGAAGCCTATTATTTTGGTAGGAGTTAGAAGCAGTTTTGCAAGAAAACTCACAATTGAAGAAACACTAGATGTTTTAGAAGGCCAGTCTTAACCATATTTCCACACTGATGAGCTTTCAATAAAGTTTTCAGTGTATGTGACTGCACAACCTGTCCAAAATTTTCAGACCACAATGCTGCTTCACTGGCAAACATCTTTGGTTTAACAAACTTATACTTTTGAACTCTTCATAGCACTCACTCACATAGGCAAAGACAATATTTTAAAACTGCGGGGATCTCCTTAACCCCAGGAGACCCCGCAATATGTAGGAAAGTCCAGGTTTCCGGCCCGTGCTGCTGAAGGAGTAGTCTGGAGTCGTTTATTCGTGTTCTCAAGGCAGTTTATTAATTCCTTATCAAAGAGAGATTTCTCTGCTCTGCCAGGGTTGACACAGAACGCGTCCAGAGACACACTGTGCCCGCCCCGGGTGAGCTGTAATCTTTTATACTAAAAACTACGTATTAAATGTTTACAATTAAGTACCAATCTATGCCACTCACACCACCATGTCCAGATCTGTGTCAAACCAATCCAAAAGTGCCAGCATCACCAAGAAGATGGAGGTTATGAAGAAGAACATAAGATAACATGCCACGTGTAAAAATCCTCCATCTTGTGTCTCAGACCCCCCTGTACAGATCTCCAACCCCCCTGTACAGGGCTTTAAACCCCCCTGTACATACATTCAAATTACCTTCTTTTTACTTATAACTACTACTATTTTACTATCTAAGTTTTTGTGACCTGAAATTCCTCATACAAAGCTGACAACCTGTTCCATGGGTTAGAATCAGAGTTACAGGTATTTTTAGTATCATTCCAGGGTCTCTGACACCTCTGGCAAGGCTGAAAAGCCTCCTGACCAGGTTTTGGGTCGGCCAAAGGCATCATAGGAACCCCCTGGGTTCCAACAAAAACGTGCTCAGAGTGTTGATCACAATCCCATTAACAGCCTAATCTTTGCTCTCAGGGGTATAAAATACTTCAGCTTACTGATCTTCACACATTCAACTTATACAGGTTCTTTCTGGTGGAGAGACTGCTAAATGTGGCAACATTTGAGTACCACCCGTACTTGAGGAAGCTGCCATAAAGTCTACTTTCAGAAGCCAGCAACACTTTAATTCTTGCAATCTATTTATTTTTAAATATTCAGTCTTCACTCTCCTTTCTAAGATGACTAAGGCCAGATAAACTACTGCCTGAATGCTGAATACCTATGATTTTTGCCACATTGACTGCTGCACCCCTCTGCCCAGCAGGTTACTTCTCCCTGCTAAAGGTCAGGGGTCTGTGGTAGCTTACAGGCCTGACAGATTCCTAGACAGGTTCTGGACTCTCCTACAAGAAGAAACTGGTCTCAGTAGGGTGGATGGCAGCGTGGTACTGATTGCTGGAATGTGGGAGTCTCCTAATGGAGAAAAGGGACACACGCAGGCACATCCCACCAAGAGCCTGCAGGAATTTCTATTCACTACTATATTGTATTCCATAGTTTTCTCCCATCTTCTCCAGGAAACACTGCAGGCAGCTGATTCATGGAGGGCAAAGACCACACTGTAGCTGCAAGGGCTTTGCAGTGCTGCCACTGAGTGTGGCTGCTGGTCATTCCCAGCTGGAGCTCACAGGCTCTGATGGTACCAGTGAGAGCAGCTGCTCAGCTTAGGAATGTTTATTTCCTTGCCTTCATGCCACTTTCACACAGCCAGAAGTGCTTTTACTGAAGTAAGATCTGTTCAGTATTCACTATAACTTACTAGATAATTTTTGTTATTTTTGACCCTACTGAAATACATATATGACAATATTATTTCTTTACTCTGCCTGGAAGGATCTGTCTTCCCTGCACCCCTGAAAAGTTACAAGAAGCTGAGGAACTGCAATAAGCAAGGCAGGATTTACATGAACTGCCTTCCTACAGCCTGCCCACAGAACCTCTTGGGCACTTCTGCAGGCAACACACAGTTCCAGCCTGATTGTTCTGTCTTGTTGGAGACCCTATTGAGACAAAGCCTATTCAGAACTGAAATTTTCATTTGTTTTAAAGAGATATATGGCTCAGGCCTCGAAGCCATGACATGACCTGTGAGGAGATGGCTGGGAAGGAGTCCAGACATCTTATCTGCCACTGTGAAGAGCACCACTGAAGTACTGTGGTAACTCAAAATGAAAGCATTGCAGAAATATGCACAAATATTGTGGCACTCTTCCTCTAGATTGCAATTTCTCTCCCAGCCTATTTTACTTTGTCTTTCTGAAATAAAATATGGCATGTGGAAAACATCTACCCATTACATTCTTAGCTGCTCATTTTTAAGAATCTTTCCTTTCACATATTTTGAAATAATTGAAGCGCAGACAGAAGGTTAACCCAAGTTGTGGCAGGCGGGCCAGACTGCCAAAAATCCCTAAAATCTGACCTCTGGTCTGCACAATATCTCTCTCTGTTGTTGGGCTGCGATATTGCATTTACTGAAGCTCATTAGATTGCTATCTGATCCAGGAGAATTCAAACAGGTCACTAATTTGATTATGAGATTCACTGGCAATATTCAAGCCCCTGAGAACTTTCCCCCAGGATGCAGGACAAGCTGCTTGTACTCTGGTTGACATTTGGCCACTTGCCTTCACATATTTTCTTCACCATCTTTCTGGTTTCACACACTGAAAGAACCGCTTTCCTCACCTCAAAAAAAGCAACTCATCTTTCTATTGTATCACCTAGAAAGTTACATAAGGAGGGGATGTAAGGATCCCTTAAAACCTTACACAGTCAGCCATCAAAAGCACAGCAGTGCCCCGAGGAAAGAATGGAGCGACTCCCTGTGATGTGTGGGACAGTAACTCAGCCCCAGATGGACCTCCTTTCTATCCTTTTTATCTTTTTAATGTGCTGTTTGATAAAAGCCTCTTGGCGATGCATAAAACATTTGGACTTCCAGGAATAAAACAACAAACAACAAAGAGAAGCAGTAAGAGTGTCCTGACCTTCCAAAGAGCTGGATGTCACAGTCTGGTTGGAACAGGAAGGAATGTAGGAAGTATACATGTCCAACAAAAGAGGAGTCTCCAGGAAAGCACAATTCGTAAAAGTTGGTTTTTTTTTTTTTAACTATCAAGTCAAAATGAAAGTGCAACGGACTTCCACATGAGGGTGTGGTGTTTGAAGACAAAATGCAATGTGTCAGAGCAATTCAGATCACTTCACTGAGGCACATCTCAACTGCAGTACCTGCTACTCATCTGCTGACAAAAGAAGGTTAGTTTTGTTTTAATATCCTTACTGCTCTGTTTATTGTATGATACCTTCTTTGCATACATTTACTCTTAGTTAAGTTGGCTTTAGAGAGAGATATCATTTCACTAAGGCATGTCTTCTTTCTGGTATCAAAATTAGATTTGTTCAGTAGCAGGACAGAATACTGTTGAATTTATCAGAGGAAAAAAATCTGTCTGTTTAAACTAGGGATATTAACTTAATTCACCATCATTCATACAATCCCACATCAAGTTTAAACACACAGAAACACTGAATTTCTATCTGACTGGAAAGCTGAAATAATTCTGCAAGCAAAACATGCAGTTGCAGATATATTTATTAGTATACCTCCTAGAAAACTACTTGAAGAAGTTACTGTTTGAAAAACCAGCAGCTTCTGAGCTGTTTGGGTACTTGTGGGCAGGTTGTATTTTATCACAGATAAAATTCCTTTCTGTCATAACATCCTGAGAAGCTCCAGGTGGAAGATGCAGTGAACCCACAGCAGTCTGGTTCTGTAAGAAATTCCATGTGGGCATGGCTCACTGTGTGGGATGGAGACTAAATTAAGCTTTTCCACCACTCTTCAGTGCCCGACTCCCACGGGACTGCTTGGCTGTTTGCAACAGGCTGCACGTGTGCCTGAGAAACAGCATTACCAGGAAAGACAAACGTGAACAGGCATGGGAGCCAAAATATCACCGTGCTTTTAAGGGAGAAATGTCAGCTCTTGCATTTCAGATAACTTTGTTTCTGTCACGGACTCAGGGCCAGCAAAAGCTTATCAGGCAGCCGAGCACAGAGTCGCAGCCAAACTGCTCTGTCATACAGACTTTTAAAGTTTGTCCTGGAACGTTTACTGCTTTGTTTTCAAGTAAATTTGTCAGTGATCCAATTTGATTAAATGTTCCTTGATGGGGTCTGTATTAAGTGTTTAAAGACCACAACTGAATATTTTCATTTAGCTTCAAAATTTCCTCAAATCTCAGCTAAGGTGATAAAACTGCTTCTTGCAGTTTCTCCTCTACTAAAAAAATAATTTAAAGAAAGTCCTTTTGCTGCTGATAACTAAATCTCTCCTCAAAGTACTATAAAGCTGAAAAAGATGACTGCTGCTGGAGAATCCTGCTAACACAGCTTATTATGCATAGAACAGACATTCCTTTGCCAAAGTATTAAGTAGAGTGACTGTACTTTTCCATTCTGCACATCTCGTTAAGGCAACAATAAAGAACAAATTGCAAGACTTAAAACAGGAGTACTGTTTTCTAAAGTTTGATGGGGAGTGTTTTGAAATTTTAACAGAATAACACTACAAAGTCATTAAAGATGCAGCCAAACCAGACAGTTAATTTCAAACTAATACCCTTTAAAAAAAATTGGCTAGGAGAATCACTGAAAAAAATCAAACAAAAATAAAAATTATTAATGTCTCTCAGTTTAATTGGTCTGCATCCCTTATTACGAGATCAATCAGTAACTTATTTTTTCCTAGTAGACAGATATACTAAAAAAAAAAATTTAAAGAGACACTTGGAAACACTTCATTTAAACAACTGTCTAAGAAACAGAAATGAAATTTGCATTTTTCTTTCAGACTCAAAAAAGCCAAATTATAGCTCTGGGGCACAATATGAGATAACAATTTGCTTTCAGCAACACTGACCTTGCATTCTGAACACTGCATGTGATGACAAAAGGGGGATATGTTTTAATTCTCAGCTGATTTTTGCTTCTGCTGCTAAGAAACCTTAATCCCATTCATTTCAAGAAAAGAGGATACCGCAGAACTGTATTTTACAACAGACAGAATTTCAGCACGAGTCAATAAATACACTTACAGGAAAAGAAGAAAATAATGCAGGATATGAACTTGCTTAAGACACAATCTGAAGACACAAATACTTAAACTTCAACCCTAAGCTAGCAGTGAGAAGCCAGCCTCAGTGTTTACAGAGCAAATCTGTCATGAGATGGTACTTGAAAAACCAGCAGAGTTTCTGAGCTGTTTGGGTACTTGTGGGCAGTTTATATGTGATAAAATTCCTTTTTGTCATAACATCCTGAGAAGCCTCCAGCTGTAATATGCTGTGTACCCACAGCAATCTGCTTCTGTAAGAAATTCCACATAGATATGGCTTGCTGTGTGGGATGGAGACTAAATTAAACTTGTTCTGCTGCTGTTCAGCAACTGACCACCCTGCTGTGCTTTTTGTAATAGGTATGAACAGCGTGCCTGAGAAACAAACAAAAACACTCTCCTTGTACTATACTCGTATCCAAAATCTGTCAAAATTTATGACAGCAGGTGCTGAATATTTAAAACAGCAGGCAGCTGCTTGCCTCAGCTGTAATCTGCTTGTATTCCTTATAAAACTGACTTTAACAGCATTTACAGCCCTCACCTGATATTCCTTTATTTTGCAGAGGCTGCAGAGGGGAAGGTGTAATTCCAACACTATAAAGATACAGACACAGTTATGTGCAGTGGAGTACTGTCAAATATAGCACAATTGGAGCAGTTAAAGCAATGATGGCTCCTCGACTCAAATGCAGAAATCAGTGAGGGGCACTCCAAGCATTTTACAATTTCAAATGCTAGGGGTAAGGAAAGCATTCCAGTTGAATCCATTTTACATGTGTTGCCCACACAGATATCGTCAGTTACCCTATTTCACATGAGAACTTGAGATGGTCTGCTCTGCCTCTGTTACTGTCTAGCTTCACTTTGATTATTCACAAATGTATTCTGAATATCCAAGTTCTTTAAATTTGAAACGTATAAGGAGCCCTGAAGAAGGGGTTTAGGTTTCAACAGAAATTTTAGAACTTAAATCTAATATTATTTCTTTGGTGTTCCCTCCTCCCCACTTTTTTGTGTCTTGTAGCTTTGCCACGGTCTGAGATATGAATAACTCAACAGATGACTGGATTGACGATGAGGAGGATGATCTCAACCCTTTTATAGATTACAATTCCTATGAGCTTCTCTGCGAAAAAGGTGATGTGAGACATTTCAGAAAACTATTCCTCCCAGTGTTCTATGCCCTGGCTTTCACAGTTGGAGTGGCTGGGAACTCATTAGTGGTTGCAATTTACGCCTACTGCAAGAAACCCAAGACCAAGACGGACGTGTACATCATGCACCTCGCCATTGCCGACCTGCTCCTGCTCTTCACCCTCCCTTTTTGGGCTGCAAATGCAGTGCAAGGATGGGAGCTTGGAAACCCGATGTGCAAGCTCACTTCCTCTCTGTACACCATGAATTTCAGCTCCAGCATGCTGTTCCTGGCTTGTATCAGCGTGGATAGATACAGGGCCACTTCTGAATCCCAGGGCCGTAGAAGAGTTGGCAAACACTGCAGTGTTACCTGCACCTGTGTCTGGCTGGCTGCCATTTTCCTCAGTATCCCGGAGCTGATATTTAATCAAGTCAAGAAACACAATGAGAGGAATGAATGCCTTCCCATATTTCCAATGAACATGGAAACACTCTTAAAATCAACCATCCAGATCCTAGAAATTATCCTGGAATTTGTGCTTCCTTTCCTGGTAATGCTGATCTGCTATTCTGCTACTGCTCGGGCAATCTTTAGGTCTGCAAACGCTAAGAAGTCCAGGCCTTTCATGGTTCTGCTGGCAGTAGTGGCAACTTTCATTGTCACCCAGCTACCCTACAACATCGTGAAGCTGTGGCGAGCCATAGACATCATCTACGTGCTGGTTACAGATTGTGACACCAGTAAAACCATGGACGTGGCGCTCCAGGTCACCAAGAGCATTGCTTTGTTCCACACCTGCCTCAACCCTCTCCTCTACGCCTTCCTGGGTGCCTCTTTCAAAGCGCACGTCACGAAAATCGCAAAAAATTACGGGTACTGGAGAAGACAACAGCAGAATGGAAGACCTGAAGAAATTTCTATGAATTATGAAGGCCCTACTGAAGAAACAATCAGTTTCACTATATAGGCCCTGCATTCAGCTTCCATCATCTTAATGTAACCAAGGGAATTGTTTACTAATTCCAGGGGGTATTGTTTCTGCAGCTGTTTCTCTGCAAGTCAACTTTCAGAAGAATTTCTGAACCTGCCAAGACACTACAGAGCACTTCAATGTGGAACGTCTTTATCGGAATCAAGCAAGAACTGAATACTGAAACCCCTAGAAACAACCCGAGATATTTACTAAACAACATCAAAGAACTCAAAAAAACCCCCACAAACAGCACAACAAAACCCAAACACCTAAAAACAACCCCAAGATTTAAATTCTGAAGTGTAAAAGTACTAGGCAATTAATGTAATGTAATGAACAACCTGTTCATTACAACACATTTAAGCATGTAATTAAAACAGAGGAATAAAAACCATCAGCAGTCAATCAACAGGAACCTTTGTACCAGAAGTTAATAATCGTGTGTTTCTCCAACTATTTTGTAAAGCTTTGAAATATTTGCCTAACAGTCCAGTTCCATTTCTCAACTCAGGTATCATTCCACAGAAATCCTTGCAGATTAAAATGAAGCAGAAGCTCACCGCTGAGAATTGAGAGGGAGAAAGAGGGGGGGAAAGCCATTCTCTGTGTGTTTCTACAAATGTATAGCAGCAACAACATCCTCCACAAAAACACCCCAGCAACTCCTTTTCTACAACTACAGAAAAATGACCTTTTATCTCTTCTTTTCTGCTCACCCTAAACTTCAACAAGACCAGTGCTCTAAGGGTGGCACATTCTAGATTTTTGTAAATGGAATAAAAATTTCAGGTAATCTTCAGATACAAGGCCTGGCTTTTCTATTCAAAATTTTTAAAATTAATCAAGCATTGCAATAACTGTATCTGCTAAAATATATGGACAAACAATAAAATCAAAGAATAGAAAAAGTGCACTGGCTTTTATTTTTTTCTTATCTTTATTTTTGTTTTGTTGTAGTAGGTACTGATATCTCTCATCATAGGCATTTACCAACCAGCAAAATGGGAGAGGCCTTGCTTGAGAAAACAGAGAGGTTCCCATTCCATATGGAACTCATGGATTTACAGTTTTTACACAGAGAAATACAAAAACCTGAGTTGGCACACAGTGTTGGCAGGGATTCCAGGAAAACAGTTTTCCATGAGTCACTGGAAGCATTTCAAATGTACTGACTTACTAGCCGAGCTTTCAAAATGAAGAAGTGGTGTTACAGCATACTGTCCTTGTCTTCAAATTTCCTGTGGGCTCTGACAAAATGTCTCATCTACAGATTAGGAAAGCCAACAAGAATCTCCCATTTTTACATGCTGCTCCTAACTACATAATTATGGGCTGGAGCAGAAAGCTCTAAAATGACAGACAAGAAACAGTAGCATAAACAAGACATGAGCCTCTTCTGAAGAGAGAAACACCCTGTTTGGATGACAAAACCTTACAGAGTATCTGCCCAGTGTTTTGGGAAATACTAGGGCGTGAACAGATTAAGTCAGAAGTGTTAGACCAGTTTTCTACACATACACCATAAATCTGACTTATTTAAGCCATACTGGATTTACCATACACACGCAGAGCATAATAAGAAACCCCAGTTCTTCCATGAATTAACTGACTCCTTGCATGTGTGATTTATGACTTGTCCTCCAAAATACAGAGTGACAATCTGACCAGGCTGTCAGGAATTCTGGAATTCCCACATATCCAAGGTTTTAATGTCCTAAGAGTTAAAAAAAACCCAACAACAACAAAAATAAAAAAACCAAAACAAGTAAAAAAAAACCACCTTCCCAGCCAAGCATAAAGAGAGACTGAGTAATACAGAGCTGAATGAACACGTTTCTCAAACTTCTTGGAATTCCAGTGCCTTCTATGCATCAGCCTTTATGAAAATCTGATTGCCCTAATTGTATTTGTTAGAAATAAGACAAACCAAATCATGCTGTCATATGTTTTCTCTCCTTTTTGTAACTCACATAACTCATTTTATGAATGTTATTTTGTGTGTTTGACCTCCTAAAACTTTCTCATTACTTCCTCAGGAACTGCAATGCACAGCTGGGAGACACTAAGCCAGAGCAAAGGCTAAGTAGCCAGTAGTTAAGCAACACTCTTGTTCAGCAGACAAGATTCCATGCCTCTTTTTGCTGCCAGTTTTACAGGAGTAGAAAAGAGAGAGAGATCTACCTTCTGGTGAATCCAGGTATTGCACAAGCACGCATCAGCAGGTAGCTGTCACAATCATGTATGTAAATGAAAAATATTCAAGTTTAACAACTCTGTTTATTTACTTGGATTCCAAACTCTCAGGGAATGATGACTTTCAAGTTGCTGTCCCATGTTTTGGCAAAAAAGTAACAGTACTACAATATTAGGGGCAGTTTTCATTTACAGTACAATGCATTGATTTTACTGGGAATTATAAGAAAATCTCCTGTAATAGTCAATCCCACTGCATCACAGGCTACTTTAAAAGCAGATGCATTTTACTGTAGCTACAGTGTCAAATCTCTCACACAAGCTGCCAAAAGATAGCTTCATGAAAACAAAGCCATAAATGTATAAGTTAACTGATAGAAAGTGGTAATGTTTAAGAAAAAAATAGCAGCATTCACTCTGTGAACAAAATTCAGAGGTTCCAAAAAGGGCCCAAATCCCCAAACTGGATCTGAATCTTGGACTTCAGTCCGTAGAAGAGAAGCTCAATTCAGCTCCTTCTCTTGTTTTACATTCTATTGCCTTTACTCAAGAGAAGACGAATTTTAGTCTCAGAAATGGAGAAAAAATACTTTTGTTTTAATAGTTCTTGGAAAAAGTTCTAGCCTTAGCTGTTCTTATTTAGGGTTCCACACTTACCACTGCTCCACCACTTCTTGCCATTGATCACATAGCTGTGCCCATCTCGCTCAATGGTGCATTGCATATTGGTGGCATCACTTGAAGCCACATCAGGTTCTGTGTTAAAGGAAAAAAACCACCAGATTAAATAAAAAGGTAATACCACTTCCACAAATACAGGGCTCTAGATGTAATCTATTAAAAGCACACTATTTTGCTACCAGTAGAAAAACTCCTTGAAGAACCTTGCTGCTGGTGGTCAAAAGACTTCCTGTTTTCCAATAATCTGTTATTCATACCCAGTTTAAATGTTCTTGGGCTTGGACCACCCTTTGCAATCAGCCTTTTTCCTTTCCTTGTGTTTTTAAATCCTTTATCCTTACATTGTACTTACAGGTAACAGTTATATTTCTCTTCAGCCTGTTTTCTCCTCCTGGCTTCTTCTCAAGCCAAAATAGAGATGGAAAATAATTTTGTGGTTGTATATGAAACAATCTACATGAAGTTGTCAACAAAACGTCATCAACGATTTTTTGGAACAGGAAAGATTCCTCCTCTCTCCTTTCACCATTACCTCTTTATATAGGCCATCTACTTTAAAACAAAAATATCTATTTCCTCTTGGGAAACACAGTGAAATGGAATTTGCAAAGTAACTGTCTGCAAGGCTGAGTTCTCTCAATTCCATCTGATAGGGGAGGATCAAGATTTTGACATCATGTGTTCCAAAAGCTGCAACAGCCAGACTTTCTAGAGATACCAAATACCACAAGGAACAAAACTTTCAGGAGCAAAACTAAATACAATGCTGAGCTATGGACATAAAACAAGTAATTTCTGGGTTATATCTTAAAAAAATACACATGACACTGCAAAACCACACAAATTTAATCACAATAATCATACTTGGACCCAACTGGGTGTGTCTAGAGACCTCCACAGCACACTACAAGGAAGGGTAAGCTCTACTCTAAACCTCTTTGGCATGATAAATTGCATTTTACTAGTACAAAAATTAAACTAAAAATATATAGAAAGCAAATACTAATTATTGTAACCATGAAAATTGGCAACTATCAGGAAAGGCAGCAAGGCTGTTCCACTTTGCAATCACACCTCATGTGTTTGATTTTATATTCGAACACATTCACTGATCCTGAATTAGTACAGCAATGTCCACTGTGACACAACTTGCAGTTTTCTACTTTTCTGTGCACACACCAGGTGAAGTTTCAACCAATTGGCTCTAACTTTCCTCTGGAGAAAAATTTACCTGTCATGCAGAAGCAAGAACTAATCTTCCCTTCTAGGAGAGGCTCCAGCCACTCTTTCTTTTGCTCTTCAGTGCCATACATGTGGAGGACCTCCATGTTTCCTGTGTCTGTAAGAAATCAGCAGTCATGCCTACTGCTCGAGACACACAGCCTGGAAGGTGTAGGATGTCCAGTTTTTTCATGCTCCCAGTGCTGTAGTTTTGGGAGAGGGTTGCTGACCTGGTGCATGACAGTTGAAAACCTCAGGAGCAATAAGGCATCTCCCTGTCTCCTCAGCTATTAAGGCATAGTCAAGCTGGCTGAGACCACTGACATCTGGGAGGAAAAGGTTCCAGAGACCTTCTGCTTTGGCCAATTCCTATCAAAAGGATCAACAGAAAAAATATCAGCAGTAAGTCTTAAAAAAAATTAATTCTGGCTAGTAACGCATTTTCTTCACTCCTGCCTACCTACTGTCCAATACATCTGATGCTTTTTTCAATAGCTATTCTGAAATTGTAGGTACAGTCTTTGCCTTAAAGATCAGATAAACCCCTCCAGACCTCTTTTGTTTTTCTTCTTTTTTATTTGTTTTCTCACTTTTTCCATACTTCCCTCTTCCTTTCTTTTAACTTCCTAGCATTATCTCTTTCTATGCAGAGTAACTTCTCCAGCAGGATACACCAATCACTTTTATGCTCTGTGTCTGTGCTCTTTTACTGCTAGAGTGCTAAAAATATTGTTATCCCATACCTTCAGTCTCTCCAGCAGTGGTGGTTTTTTCCATTTGTCCTCAGTATTTCTGTGTTCAGTATAATATTTTATTATTTCCTTAGAGAAACAATATAAAAAACGCTCTTTTAATTAAGAACATACGTAACACACAAATAATAATACATCTCTCTTCCAGATCTATGACCCAAGAAATCCAAGTAAAAAATATTCAACACAGGTTTACATTATATAGTTGGTAGCATTAAAAAAATTAAATATATAATTGAAAGTTCAACTGCAATCTATTAATTTTGCAAGACTTTAAATATCAGATTACCCCAAACTACCCCTTAGCTACTATTTGAGATTGTTTAAAGTATGTGATGGTGGCACTAGGAGGTCGGTATTTTCTGGAGATAAAGGTATCTGTTACCAACAGTACACACAAGAGGAACAAACCCAAAAGTAAAACAACAAATAAAAGCCTGATGTACTGACACTTAAAATTCAGAGAGATAACCCAGCTAATCATTTATTAACTGTGAGAAAAAAAAAACAGAAAACCAAAAAATCAAACACAATAATACATTTTCTCTTCCTGTCAAAATAACTCCTTAACAGATAATGTAAGCAGTCATTCCGAGCACCAGTCATTAGTTTTAAGTGAACCTCTGCATTGAGTAATTCTAGTATTTTCATAAGCATGAGGCACAGAACTTCAAACCTGGCCCAGGCCTAGTTATAAAATGAATAAAAGTAGTGCCCAATTCTGAAAATGACACAATAAAGACAAATGGCCAAGTAGAATTTACAAGTCCTGATTCATAATCCCTGTTACCAGAAATAACTTGCAAGCATAACACGAATCATCCGAAAAACTTGTGTGGCTGTTTGTGGTTCGTTTGTTTTTTAAAGCAAATACATTAATTCTTGCAAGGCTTTCTTGAACAATCCAAACTTAATCACAGGCATACTTTTTAAGAAAGTTTGCATATAAAGAGTTACTGCCCTCAACTCCTCCTTGTGATAGGTAGATGAATTCATAAATCTTTTAGATTAAGATGTTTTCTGAATTTCTGCCTGACTTGGAAAAGAAAATTCAGAAAGCCAAAACAACAAATTCTGCAACAAAAGCCACCTGTACTTCCATAAGGCTAAAAGTTGAACCAACTTTCTAAGTGGAAATTCCTAACCTTCCTAGGATAAGAGGTAAACTGTTTCATCAAATTTTCCCTTCCACTAACTATGGATTTTATGTATATTTCATTATCTAATTTCAAACCTTCATTGGTATTAGATGTATTCAGGAATGAGGCTACTCTGATACAATGCAATCCCATTTTTTGTCATAGTCTAAAAAGCAAGAAACAGAATCATTCTGTTTCATAGTCATATTTCACATTCTGTTTCAACAGCTTCATATGGTTAAAATCAGCAGTTTCTATTTTTAAATAGGTGTCTTTTGGTTCAGTATCTAAGAGTTCTAGGTTGTTGTTAGTCTAACAAATACAAATTCCTTTAAAAATAACTCTTTCTAAAAAAGTTTTTACACTTCAAAAGTTTAAAAATAACTTTCAATAACAATGCATACAACATTTTAATCTTGAAAAAAAATGCATTCTATAATGACTTCCACTAATATTTTGTAATGCCACAATAATTACTGCATGAAAATAGTTACTCTCAAGGGAAAGAAAAAACAAACAGGAAGACATTACTTCTATAAGCATTTTTTACATTTTTATGAAGTCTAGTCAGAAAATGATCCTTTATAAACAGGTTAATGAAAAGCTTTTACCTTCTCAGCTGGATAAATGTGCTGCTTCATGAACTGCTTAACCTTCAGCAAAATTTCTTGGCCTTTCCTACTTTGATGGAAGAGCTCTCCAGAAGGGCTGTGCTGTGTGCTGCTGAAGGATGACCTAGGGGAGAACATTCAGTGCAGTAACAAGTCCAGATTTTCCCTCATAATAACATAAGCTGCCTTAGAGAGCCATTTAAATAAATGAAGATGTTGGAAAACCTTCGCTCTGGCTTTGATCAGTAGTTTAGACCACTCTTACCTTTTTGAGAGCTCTAATCCTCTTTCAGCCAAAGGCTTCACAAGCTTGGCAAATTCATGACTATTCTCTGCAGAAGCATTTCCAATGAGATACCTGGCATACACACCCTAAAACCAAAAGAAAGCCATATATGGTATAATTATGCATCTAAAATTGTCTCTTTACACACTGGTGATTTCTTCAAATATAAAGGTAACACTTAAATGCACATAGTCTTAAAAGGAAAAACCTTACTGGGATATGCTAATATTGGTTTTAGTACATTTCTTATATAATGGAGATGCTTGCTGCACAAGATTTAAAACCATATCTCAGCTAAACCAAAAGAAAGGCAAATCACAAAAGTATCAGTGGAAAAGTAAAAAATGAAAAAGAAAAGACAAATGTCTGCACGTAATACGGCAAATGAGCCCAGCCTGTCCCTCAAGCCAACTGACAACAGCACAGACATAGGATTCTTACCCATGACTAAATCAACTACCCACAAACACACAAAGACATTTCAGCAAATGTGAGGGTATTACCTGGGCTATTCCTGCCATTTTAAAATAGGATAAAGCAAGAAAAAAGTTAAAGTTGGATAAAGTAGTGGAAATACGCCGGCAGCGGCAGTAAATGGAAATCAGTTCTTCAAAGGAAGGCATTTCTACAAAAAAAAACCAGAACAGATTTGTTTAGAATACTCAAAATTTTCTCTTATTTTTTCCACCTTAATCTTCAAACATTTGAACAGTTTTTGAACTTTATAAGGTATTTATTTTACATAGTAAACACCATGATTTAACATTTCTCATGACATGACAACTGTGACATGAAGGGACCAAAGGAAGTAGGATTTGCCAGAATTTCAGATAACCTTAACATTTCCTGCTGCCTTTGTCTCCACTCCAGTCAGGCAAGTAATTTCATCTGGGGTAGAAAAGGCTTTTTTAAAAAAGGAAATGATATATTTATACTTAAATTTCTTTTTTCTTCCATTATCTCTTAGAAAGGTTCAAAATAAGGTTTTACAGAAGTAGCACGCTATAGCCAAGACAAGCTTGATAGAACAGAACTATCCAAAGACTCATTATCAGCATGTTTGCTACAAAAAAAACCCAAACAAACAAAAAAGCAAAAAAAAGGCAAAAAAACCAAAGCAAAACAAAAACAAACAAAAATAACGGAAATGGAAAAGTTCTTTACAAAATTATATACTTGTGAATTTACCACTTAAATCCAATCACATTTCAAACAGAAATCAAGCCTAGGATTTGTTTCAAGAAAAAGATTACAGTTTCTTACCTATGAAGTCCTTGAAACCCAAGATAGAGCCTTGGCCTAAGTTCTTAATAGATGTAGGCCAAAAGTAAAATTGAGTGGCATATGCTAAATCTGCTAAAGGATGACCAGTAGTTGAAAGTTCCCAGTCCAGCACTGCCAAAACACGAGCCTTAAATAAAAATAAACACCTCAAGTGAGTGCTAGAAGACATGTTCTCTCCATCCACAAATGTACAACCCACTCAATATGCAAGTGTTTTATTTGTTACTATATGTCTAAAATTAAAAACACACACTGCAGCTGTCTACAGCAAAGAGAGTTCCTTTTGGCACTATCTAAAGATCTGCAGAAAATTAACATTCACATAGGGACAGAAAACTAGGCATTTTTCCAAAGAAAATCTGATTTAAATCTACATTTTTGAGTAGTGTTCTTCCTGTCAGAAACTTACAAACTCTTCTACTATAAAAGATGATTGAATTAACGTATCCTAAAGAACAGTAGTACTGAGAGTTGTTGTGTTTCTTTCCCAGTCCTGTTGCACAGTCCTTTAGCACACAAATTCACGGATAGACCATGCACCAGAAAGCCTAATTTATCACAACATTGTCCATAGATTAACACTCATGTGGGGAACTGAATTTCTTAAACAGGAATTCAATCACTGCCCAGAGTGAGCCTCTGCTGCAAGCATCCTTGCAATGGTGTCTGCAGCTGGGTGCTCTGAGACTCCCCACAATGTCATTCTGATAAATTCCTATAATCCAGCTGTCCTGTCAACCTGGATGACCCCTCCAGCCTACTCATGATCCATGGCTACTTGAAATATGTGGAAAAGTCTTTCCTACATGGTCAGCCCTGCATATTTAGGACCAGTTTCTACAGATGACTTAAAATTACCTATGTACAACTTGGTCAGTTCCTTCAGTTGCACCAGGAGCAGCTGGGAGAGCCCTGAAGACTGTCAAATTCCCTGCCCAGGGAAACAATCAGCACATTTAAGCCTACAAATCATGTTTATCAACTAATCTATGCACAAAGTCTCTAGGAATCTCTGGGATCTCTTGCTTTGTCATGAAGCAGGCATTGCAGTCATGGTCACAAGTTCCAGACATGTCTTCTGGTTACAACACAGCAGGTAGCACAGAAAAGTGTAATGAAAATGCAACTGTGTTGATAGATAGGTAGCACACATTCATTTCCATTAAACTAGAAACAAAACAAAATCTTTTCTTTCCCCTAAGGGTGAATAAGGAACTTTCAGGGTCTCTGTGATCTACATGTGCTCCATAACTAAACAGTTTTGGCAGATTTACAGATTTTCCTTTGCTTCCACTAGTGTGATGCATCATACATTCAGCTCCTGCTCCAAAAGCCCTTGTTAACTGAAGCCATAAAACAGATTTCAGTGGGCCTTGGATCAGATGCTAATGTAGTTTAACGAAGTGAGCCTTCAGCTGCACTAAATCCAATAGGATTTATGCATGTAAAATGCTTTGTTCCTGTACTTTGAAGCAGGGACTAGAACTAATGAATGAATAGAGTAACTCTCAATGCCACGTTGGATGGGTCCTGAGCACCCTGGTCTAGTAAAAAGTATCCCTGCCCATGGCCAAGGAGTTGGAAACAAATGATCTTTAAGGTCTCCTCCAATCCAAACCATTCCATGATTCTATCTAGCTCCTGCAATGAAAGCCAGGACTGTACCTAAACACCTTACACAGAGTATAAAGAAGAGTTCAGTTTTCTGGTGTTTCTTTCAAAGCTGTTTTTTGCACTAAAATAACCCACATAGAAGTGTTCCATTACATGATAGGAGTACAAACAAAAGGAGGGCCAAAACCTAGTAAACATATAAATACATTTCAAATACCTCTGTTGGGTGGAAGATGATGTTATCTATTCTGAAGTCCCCGTGAATCAGGCTTTCTTCATTATCACCAGGTGGCAAATTGTTTGCTAGCCACTCAGCCAGCTCATTCATGGCAGGAATATCTGTATGAGCAGCTGCATCATACTGTTTTTTCCAAGTTGATACCTAAAAAATACAAACACTCCAACACTGATTTTTCAGTTCATTCACAAGTTTTTCGAGAGTACAACATTTTGAAGCACACACTTCTGGGCTTTGGCTGTCACCGTGTTGCTTGAAAATTCTGTAAAACCCAGTACCTCTGCGTTTGCAAATGTGCACTGAGATATCAAAAGATGAAATGAAGCCTATATCTATTTCAATCATCTATTTCAAATTTCTATTTATATAGCCCAAATCTAATGTTATTCCAAAAGCAAACGTGTATCATTCCCTAAGTACAATATTACAGAATCAATCTGAATGTAGCAGTTGCTTCAGAGTGTGCACAATTAATTGAACTAAGTGAAGGTTTAACAGGTAAAATATGATCATGAATAACTGGCAATTTAGCTTGCAAATCAAATAAATACTCAAAGACGAGACAAAACAAGAATATTAAGAGCTGTACCTGTCTTTTGCAGTATCCGGGTCCTCTACCATATCCTTGGAGACCCAGTGACTGTAAATCAAAGGAGTGCAACAGGGCCAGAGTTTCTATCATTGCAAGATACAGAGCAGAACGCTCTGCTGGGCCCACCTCAGGCAGAGAGATGTCTCGGAAAATGCGACCCTAGAAACACCATAAATCAGGTATTTGGTGGGAGGTACACATCAGATGAGAAGAAGTAAAGCTACACATTCCACAACCAAAAACAAATGTACTGAACCAACACTCCCTATGCAATCAGAAAATTCCTTACTCAATTATTTTATTCCTCACCCAGGGCCAGTGAAGGGATTCATGGTAAACCCAGGTCATTAGTACATGGTGTATCTGTAGATGAATTTTGGAATTAGAACACTCAGTCCAGGTACCCTCAAGCTTGAAATTGCCAGGAAAAACAATGTTACTGTTACTCTCAAAGCTAAACTAGAGAAAAAATACCAATGAAGGCTGCAGGGGAAAGGAGGGGCAGGCAGCAAAATGGGTGTGTTGTGGTTAAAGACTGAAACAACTCAAAGAATTCACTTGTTTTTCTCTTTAAAAGCAGTTAAATACATTTAGAAGTTGGGTTTGTCGTTCCATTTGCACAACTGTTAAAAAGAGAGCAGTACTGACCACTGTAGAATGGACAGAGCATACATTCACATACTTAGAAATGTAACAACAATTCCTCTTAAGGAATCCCTTTGTTCTAATCAAAACAAGTAAAATTCTCCATCTTTAATATAAGAAATCTGTTTCAAATTTTTCACAGCCCTTACAATCTATTACCCTTGATTTTTTCTATGGTTTTTGTAGGAAGGTTAACCTAATCTTCAGAGACTGGCCCAGAAACTTACATTTCTAATTTCCCAGTACACCTGATGATGGAATGGGATGCAATGAAAAGAGAAAGGCCTGAATTCTACTCCTCCTCTCACAGGATAATAAAAACAAACAAACAAAAAAAAACCCGTACAGCAGACTTATGCTCCTAATCACCAAAATCTAACAAAAAGTGTATCAACTCAGCTACAGCACCCCCAGAGTAGTGGGCCACAGATGGAGATATGCTGTATTCTTTCTGAAACTAGTATTTGTACTGGAATCCTGCTTTCCAAGAAAAGGTGATTGTATGTCAGTTTCTATCTTCAATACTAAACAGGCTCCAGGATGTCCAAAAACTCAACTTACAGACTGATTTTGTTTTTTTACCTCTGACTTGAAAGTGCTTTTCACAGAAGCAATATTGCTTCATTTCAAGATTTCCTTCCAAGAGCTCAAACAAGAACAAGAGATTAAATATTGAGCTAAAAAATTGAACAAAGAGTGAAATAAGCCCTGCAGAAGCTGAAATCTGTAAGAATCACTGATAACTAACATTTCTTTAAAACATCAGAAGATTATTTACACTCATATCAAAAAAAAAGTGTGCTGGGTGAGGCTCTAACAGAAAGATTTTAGACAATTTAAAAGCAGCTTGTAGAAGGGAGAAGGAAAAAAATCTCTCATACTGGAGAACCAACCTGCACATGCTGCATTACATAAAACTCTGTCCCAATGATAGAAACATCACTGCAATACAAAAGGGGCTCAGGCACTGGAAACCCAGCTGAAAATAAGGCTTTCTGCACACGATATTCTCTGTCGACCTGAAGAAGACACAAAAATTTAGCTTCAATTAAAACCTCCCAAACACAAATGAGCACAGTGAATCCTCTTGAATGTTTAATTATATGTAGAGCACAGAACATGGGAAACAATCCAGCAACTCACTGCATTTCTAGACACATTCACCAGTGTGTTGGACCATCATGAATAGACCCTAGTCACCTGCAAAACAAAGTGTTTGGAGCTCAGTGAAGAATGTTACTTACCTTGTGTGCTCCAGGTAAAAGGGGACCATGGGGCTTCTTCCTGAGCACAAAAGCCTGCCCACCCTTCTGAAGGTAAAAGGTTGGGTTTGACTGGCCTGAGCTGCAAAGAGGAAGACCATAATTACTCAAAAATTCAAGTACTTACAAATCTGTAAACTTCTAACAGAAATGATACTTGCAAAATGCATTGACTTGATCTGAACAAAATGGCAGGATGGAGGAAAGCATCTTCTCCAGAGTGGTTTTGTGCTGCTGGTTTTTTTAAAATCTGGAGAGGAACAGGCTACCCAGAGAAGCTGTGGATGCCACATCTCTGAAAGTGTTCAAGCCCAGGCTGGATGGGGCCCTGAACAACCTTGTCTAGAGAAAGGTGTCCCTGCCCATGGCAAGGGGATTGGAAATAGATGATCTTTAAGGTCCCTTCCAGCCCAAACAACTCTGTGATTCTATTCTATGATTAAATTACTGATTATTCCAGTAGTAAGCCCCAGTGTTTGCCAGCCTGATTATCATGTCCAAAGACTATGTTTAAGGGACAGCCTATAGGTACTGTAAAATTTTAAAGAATGCATGCTGGAGTCACAAAGAAAATTAGTGTAAAATAGAAGGATAACCCATGTAACCCTTCGTAACACTTTGCCTATCATATTCCAATCAAACCCATTGATCCTTATTTTTCCTCAAGGCTCTGTGTTAATCCGTATGCTTTTCTCTCCTTATTCTGGTTCATTTTTAAGATGTATTCTGACCTAGTTCAATAAACAATTAAACAACCATTGGAAAATAAAAATCAAATTACTTTTCCCTCATTCCTCCCATTACATTTCCATTCTCCTCAAAGCGTTTAGGGCACTTTGTAACAGCTTAAAAAGTTTAACTGACAAATACTCTGCCTGGAACAAAACAAATTTAAGTCAGCTGAAGCCTTGAACTGTAATTACAAGACAAATAAGTAAAAGCATAAATACTACCAAAATCTTAGCAGACTTTACTATTAGCTAGTCTCTTAAGGGCCCTCCTAAAGCCTTCTCAGATGAGGTACATAGGAAGATTAGAGTGGATTGAACAATCTAATGTTTTATGTTTACGTCAGAAGACAATGGAAAATTTTTCACTAATTGTTTCTTAGTGATAGCTGCAGATAAGTTAGTCAAGATTGTGCCTACAAAGGAATTAATCCTTATTTTTAGAATAACTTTACTTTTAATAGTAACTTCCTGACATGAAGTCCTGCTGCCACCTCACTGATTTGCTGAACGCAAACGAACTCAGTGCTCTGTGAAACAGAGGCTTTGGAGCCCGGGTGCGGCACTTCCCCGGCACACTGCATAACGCTCTCCGGGCAGCGAAGGGAATCCCGGCACATCCCTACGCTGCTCCCGTGGATTTGCTCACCTGGTGACAGCATAACGCTTTTACCACTTTTTTCTTAAGCCACGTGTGGGCTTCTCAGCATTAGTATTTGCTGTGCAATTAAAGATGGAGCAGATAGATTGCAATTTACGTCCAGCCAATCGGACAATCGCGGGTGTGCTCTGAGGACAGCGGGAAGTCCACCCAACACGGAGCCCGCCCACAGACAGCCAGAGAGCGAGTGTGACAAAGGTCGTTTTGGCCGCCACCGCAAAATTTGCCTTTTCCAGCAGCTCAAGGGACGAGCTGGGACGTGCCTTTAATCGGACTAAGTCAGAATGCATCTTAAAAATCCATCGATGGCTGCTGCCCGCCATCCCGACGGCAAAGGGCTTTGCTTGTGACCACTTTCCCTGGCAGGCGACAGCGAGAGGCTCCTCCGGGCGCTCCGGGGCAGGGGAGCGGCGGCGGCCCCGCCGCATGTGTCAGTCACCTGTCACCAGTGTCACCTACCACCAGTGTCACCTGCGTTACCTGTACTGCCTGACAGCCAGCGCGCCCGCGGGCTGCCCAGGGAAGCCGGGCAAGCGGCTGCTCAGGTACCGCTCCAGGCTGCCCTGGTCGAAGCGGTGCTGCGGCCGCACCTCGCTAGTGCCCGGCTCCGCCGCCATCCTCGGAGCCCGCCCCGGCCGGGTCACCCGGAGGCGCCTCGGTCCGCCAACAAAGGCGCTTACACAGCACCCTGGCTACCAGGCCCGCTGGCTTCTCCCGGAACACGACGCTTCCTGGGAAGCGGGGCCCGCCCCGGCGGACACCGCCCCTCAGCCCCCTCCCGCTGCCGGCTGTGAGGGCCCGCCCCGGGAAGAAGAGCCCGCCCCGCCGCTTCCCGGAAGCTCCCGGGGCCGGGCACCGACGTGTCGCTGCCATGGCGGAGCCCGGGCGGCTGGAGCTGTTGGAGCGGCGTGTGCGGGAGCTGGAGGAGGAGCTGGCCCGGGAGAAGCGCGGGCGGGGAGCGGCGCGGGCCCGCATCGGCACCATGAGCGCTGAGGTGACCGACTCCAACCCCTACAGGTGCACTGAGGGGCTGCGGAGCGCTCTGCCGGAGGGTGGGCGACAGGGAGGGCCCAGGGTTGGCACCGTGGGTCTGGGTGAAGCGGGACAGGCACATGGAGGTGCAGGTGGCTCGGACGGATGGGAATGTCAGGGATAGGCTGGCTGTGCTCAGGAGGCAGTGCAGGAGGCAGGGGCTCTGTGCGGAGCAGGGGAAGGATGCTCTCGGATTTCCCACCTGGCTGGGCTGGTGTCAGGGGTAATACCTTGTATTATCTGGCTTTACAATGCAGGCGGGGAGAGAGAGAACAAGAGGATGCTTCGTGAGTTTTTCAGCTAAGTTGCTAGTAAATGAGACAGGTGTTGGTATTACATGAGGTCTTATTCTAATTCCTCCAAATTGCCTATTTAGAAGTTGATTTATAGAATTCTTGAGTTGTAGAGACTCCTTCCCTTCTGGGAATCTGATTTTTTTGGATTTTGTTTTGCTAGTTTGGGTCTTGTTTTATTTTTCATTAATACAAGTCGATACTTCTACTTTCATGAAAAATGTAATTGAGGAATAAAATGTTACTTTAAAATCCTTTCAATTATCCTCAATACCTTATAGTGTCTATTTATTTTTTTAATGCTGTATTAATCTAATCAAGTCGATCAGAAAACAATGCAAGTCTTCACTAGTTTGCTGCCATATGGTTCATTACCAAAAAAAGAACGTGTTGCCTTTCATTTTGTAAATCAGGGATTCGTTTCCAAAAATAGCTGCATCCTCCTGATTTCATCAATATCACATATACCAGAGGAATAGGTGCATGAGTTTCTGCAGGGTTAAGGCTCTGATGCAAATAGGAAAGCATCTACTCAGTCTCTCAGACTGTACCTAGCTGGCAATCACAACTGCAGTGGAAACAGCAGGCTTGAGTTTATTGCTTGGTGAGGTTATTTCTAAAGCAGAAGTGATTTTAAATAGCTGAAAAACAGAACTGTTGTTACAAACATGAAGAACATTTTCTTTATGCAATTTTTTTTCTTCATAGCCGCTTGATGGCGTTAAAAAGAATGGGAATTGTCAAAGACTATGAGGTAGGATTCTGTCTTGCTTGCATTTTTTCCCTGGGAGGACCACTTTTGAGATGCTGATCTGTATATTATTTCTTTCTACAGAAAATCCGTACCTTCACAGTTGCAGTAGTAGGTGTAGGGGGCGTTGGCAGTGTGACTGCTGAAATGCTGACAAGGTGTGGCATTGGTAAGGTAATGAGAGTTTTTTTATTCTTCTGTATCTTTATAGTAGATGGACCAGTCCTCTTTGTAAAGAATTTGATCTGATTTCACTCTGTTGATTTTACCCAAATAATAAATGTTGTGAAGAAAACACTCAAGACCAGCACTTGTGCAAACATCGCACATGAAGAATCTGTATTTTTATTATGCTGGTAAAATTGATTTATTTAGGGTTTAATCCTGTATCATGTGGATGATTCTGGTTTGGATGTTTGTCATCTCCATATTCTTAAATGAGCCCTTCTCTCTAATCTTCGTGCTGGATTACTGCAAAAAGAAAACAGGAAAAGGAGGAGTTATTTCACATAAAAGATAAAGTCTTTTAAGAAACAAGTTTATGTCATGCAGTTGAAATGTAGTAGATGACAAAGAGATGACAAACATCACAAAAATTAGTTTATCACGTGGCAGCAAGTAGGAATGTGATAATAGAGGTGATACTGTTCATGTAGGTTGGATATTCTCAGTTTAGATCAAATAAAGAGTTAACTTTTTATTGAGTAATTTTAATGACTTAACAGATTGGTTGAGCTTTTCACATCCTTTTGATGTTGGTACCACTTGTATGTGAACTGAATGGGCCTCTGAGGAAGGGAGTTTGGTTGGGGGAGTTTTCTATGGCTTTGGGTTTAGAACTAGTTTTGTTGTTCAAAATGCCTTGCCACAGTGCTCTGTTTGCAGAGTCTCTCGAGATTCACACATGTTAAAACAATCTTTATTCTAGCTGCTTCTGTTTGATTATGACAAAGTGGAACTGGCAAACATGAACAGACTCTTCTTCCAACCTCATCAAGCTGGATTAAGTAAAGTGCAAGCAGCAGAACATACTTTGAGGTATAACTTGGAGAAGTCAGTATCAAAATATATTTAGCCAGGATGCTGCTCCAGAAAACCAGTATTTCACTCTTAATCATTTGCAAAGGAGCATGATCGAATTTGGGAATTTGAATATGAAATATTTGTGGGGATGATTGATACTTGAAAGACATTTTTGTACTGGCCAAAACTTTAATGTGAGTCTACTTTTTTAAGGATAGCCAGTTTTGCTCAGAAGTTTGGTATAGATGTTGCCACTTCCATCTATTGCTGTTTTTTTTTTCTTATCTAATCTGAATTTTTGACAAGTAGGGGTGAATTCTAGAGTTCAGACTGGAAACTTAAGATTGTAGCAACACTCATGAAGTTAGGGAGTATAATGAAAATTATCATTTTATTCTTTACTGCTGACTCCTTTTATTTCTTCCATAAGGGATATTAATCCTGATGTTCAGTTTGAAGTACATAACTACAACATCACAACACTGGACAACTTTGAGCACTTCATGGGTAGAATAAGGTAAAATCCCCCAACTTCAGCATATTGCGAACTTCTGCTGATATGTGGTTCTACACAGCCTCACATTTTTCAATTTAATAACTTCCAATTGAAAACCTCTGGGAAATATATGTATATGGAGACATTCCTGCCTAGATATGTTCTCTACAGCTGGCATTTATTTCTACTGTTACGTAGCTATTTTTTATATGAGTCCATCTTTAGATTTCCAACCAAAACTCTAGGTTTTCCGTTATGGAAAACAGATCAGATCATATCTTGAGTGCTCTGTGGTAGTTTCAGGTATGAAACTACATTTATAGATTGAAGAAGTAGTTATTAGTGGATCTCATAGAGATCTGCAATAACTTACACCATTTGCAGTTCTGTTGTACAAAGATACAATTCTCCACCACTTTGTACTGTGAGTGCCTACTATATAAAACAGTCTGAAATGTCCATATATTTAAATCCCAGCTTCAGCATGGTGTTTCTACTGCAGATCTAAGATGCTGGTTGTATCCTGTACTGCATTTGCCCAAGTTTTGTTAGAAATTCACTTTCCTTGGGCTTCTGTACTCTAAAGCAGCCTCTTGGTTGTCACGTTGGTGTTTTGTTTTGCCAGCAGTTTCATGTAAACCTCTGGTGCTTGTTTCAGTAATGGTGCACTGGAGGAAGGGAAGCCTGTGGATCTGGTTCTGAGCTGCGTGGACAACTTTGAAGCTCGCATGGCAATTAACACGGTATGGCCACCAAAGGCACAAGCTTGTGGAAGTCTGTTTTCTCCTATAAATAATGTTAGGGATTGTGGAACTATGGACAAGACAGGAACTTAAAAACAATCTCTTAAGAAATGTCCCCCTTGGCTTGAGGAATCTGAGCTTTTACCCAGTTCTTATTAAACCCATTTTATGTCTGTAAATATCACTGAAGACTTTAAAGTTATCAGCTAATGGTTAGTAAAAGATCAAGGTATTATAAACTCTGTCTTATCAATTTCTTAAATTTTTTCTGTTTATATAATGGTATTTTCAAAGGCTGGTATGTTAACTCTTAGAAACTTTTAAAGATTTTCTATAGCTGATTGTATACTTCACTTGACATTTTGTATACTAAAAATGCTGTTTATTTGATCAGACTGTTTTTCTTTATAGTAGTAGCCAATGTAGGGTATATGCCAAGTTTCTGTTACCCTTTGGCTGACTTGATCCATAAATTGCAGGCAGGGAAGGTGCACAGATACACTGTACCCAAGCCTCTAAAAGTAGTTAGTGAAATTATAATCTGTAGTGTGTTCTAACTGGGTCGCTAATGTCTGTCTTTATTAAAACATCTCAGGTCCTCAGGGGAGAACAAAGGGCTGGTTTCATGAGGGTAACTTTAATTTGCTATTTGATTTGTCCTTTAATAAATAATTTCTCTTCTATCTCTTCATGTCCCTTCTTCTTACCCTAGCCTTTTTGCCTGAAGGCAGAGAGATCAATGTGTTTCATCACTCCCAATTTATCACATTGTTTGGGTTCCTTTTCTTTTCATTAAACTTCTGCACTGCTGACATGTGTGTTTCTGTGTTTATAAGGCCTGCAATGAACTTGGACAAATCTGGATGGAGTCTGGAGTGAGTGAAAATGCAGTGTCAGGACACATCCAGCTGATCATACCTGGTGAATCCGCCTGTTTTGCGGTACGTGGTGCTCTGCTGAATTGCTCACTTGCCTTTCAGAGTGGGACTGGGAATGTGAAGATGAGCTGGCGTAGTGAGTGTGATCCTGGCACAGCTGATGCAGTACCTTAGAATTCTGTGTGGTCTGTGGGATGTCTTGAATGCTTTTTTACAGCTTAATTTCCCTATTGCCCCTCAGTGTGCTCCTCCACTGGTAGTAGCTGCAAATATTGATGAGAAGACATTGAAACGAGAAGGAGTTTGTGCAGCCAGTCTTCCTACAACCATGGGTGTTGTGGCAGGAATGCTTGTACAAAATGTTCTCAAGTAAGTGACTCAAGTAATGTTCTCAGTTGTTGCTATTTGATGTGTTCAGCAAAATATGAGGAAAAGAAACCCTGAAGGAACATTTTGTGATGACAGGTCTGATTCTTTTTACATGTTCATGGCTCGTTTCCTGATGGTATTGGCAACATTGAACGGGGCTGAAATACACATCGCTTGAATTTTGATTAGAACTTTTCAGGGGCGAGAAACAGTTTCAGTGTTTTCCAAAGATTTCCTGTTACTGCATACATGCATGCACATTCTTTTCTTAGTTGTGCATTTAACATGCTCTGATTTGACATCATTAAGTTATACATAAAAAATGTTGCAGTCCTGACTTATCTTTGAAATTTTGTACAAGAAGATGGGATTCTATATTGATCCAGTTACTTTGTTGCCAGCTGACTACTGCTTAACTGGATTTAAGACAATTACAGTAACTCTACAACTTCATGAGTCTAAAAGTGTATTCTAAAACTTCTTTGAGGAAAAGCAACTGAAGTTTTAGGTTTGCACCTGTATTACAAGCTCCTTCTTTCTCTGTGTTTCTAGATACCTGTTGAATTTTGGTACTGTGAGTTATTATCTTGGTTACAATGCAATGCAAGATTTCTTCCCAACTATGTCTATGAAGCCAAACCCCCAATGTAGTGACCACAATTGCAGAAAACAGCAAGAAAATTACAAGGTAAAAACAGTTTGGGTTTGTGGGTCAATTTTTTTATTTCCCTTTTGTTAGAGAACCAAACAAACTGTAAATTTGTAGTGAAAGAAAATTGTTACTTTAGTTTACAACAGTCATCTTCTAATGGTTGCACGTGTTTCTAAATATATTTCTAAATATACAGTACCTTAAGGGTAGGAAGAAAGGTTGAGCAATTATGTAGAAGAAAATATTACTGAACTGAATGCAAACTTTTCTGTCAGTCATATATTTCTGAGTGATAATGGGTTTTGGTGTTCTTTTTGAAATTGCAGGTATTCTGCCTTTTTGCTCCTAAGCAGTCACCATTTAGAACTTTTTAATCTTACATATTGAAAGAAATGTGACTATTAGGCTTGATTGTCTGTGCTGTTGTTGGAAATTAGACTGTTAAATTTTGGCTGTTGAGGGGTTTATCTCTTTGTGTTTTCCCTCCAGAAAAAAGAAGCTGCGAGACCAAAAGAAGAAGTTATTGAAAAGGAAGAAGAAGTAGTACATGAAGACAATGACTGGGGTAAGTCATCAACTGGAGACTGAATGATGTGCCCAATACTGAGATTCAATTTGGGTGAACACAGTTTAGGGTTCATAGAATTCTTCCAGTTCCTACTTCTTGTAACTTACACTGTGTAATTACTGTTAGCTTTTCACAGGTTTTGAAAGTAATTTTACTACAACTTGATGAAATGTTTTTAGTGCAATGGGCATGTTTCAGGCTCAAAATGTAACTGCTACTTGAATAAAAACTTTCTCAGAAGATGGTCTGAAGATAAGAGAGATATGAGGAGATATATTAACTGCATATTCCTTTCAAATATACTAAAGAGCAGTTGTCATTTCCATACCCACTGTGTTGAGGCATCCCATGGATTTTTACATTCCTCTGAGGGTTTTAAATTAGAAGGAATTATCTTAAGGAATGGTAAATGTGTTTTATATAATCATTTTGAGAATGCAGATACATGTTCTGTTTATTACATGTTATAGAAAATAATCTTATCTTACAACTGGGAGAAGTGTCCTTGTGGTAAAGTTTAAATGCTAAGGGCAAGGAAGAAATGCCATTCTAGTTCATAAGTTGCCTATACAGAATTATTTCATATATTATAAAGGGGAAATATTTCATATTGATAATGGAATGAAGTTGTTGAAATCAGAGGTGTTTCTGCTTTAATTTTATTCTGTTTTGGGAAAGTAGCTGCAGCACTCCTCTTACTGTGATAACTTGGTGATTAAAGAACTTTTTCTTCCAACTTCTAATGGAGTTCTTGTCTCCTTTTAATGCAAAGGCATCGAATTAGTATCGGAAATTTCAGAAGATGAGCTGAAGGCTGCATCTGGCCCAGTACCTGAGCTTCCTGAGGGAATTAGTGTAGCATATACTATCCCAGACAAGGTAATGTATTTATTCTTTATGAATTTTTGAAATAAACATTGTAGGTGAAATTTATAATACCAGCCAGTTTGGTTACCCTTTAAACCTAAACCAGAATTCTATCTTGAACAATTCCAGTGAAACTTGAGCTCAGTTCATTTGATTATTCCTTTTTATGGTCCAGTTTTGTGTTTCTAGGAAAGATACTTCAAGTGTGGATGCTAGTGTGAATATACTGCTGAGATGATGGGAATGAATGCATTTGGGGGTTGGGGGAAGGACAGCGAATGTGAATTTCTCAGTTGATATTTTGGTGACTAGCTAATTTTTACCATATCTTGCAAAAGCTGTATGTAGTCAAAGAGCAATGAGTATACCTGGGGAACACAGAATTTGAATGTATTGCAGTAAGAACATCCTAATTCCTAACCAAAATAGTTTACAATTGAAGCTTATAATCACTTAGGCCTAATTTCACGACTGAGTGCCTAGTTCTAGGAAAATAGTGTGGTGTAACAGCAATAAAGCTGATCTGTGGGGGTTTTTTGTTTACATTTTTGTTGATAACTTTTTCTTCCTGTTCCAAACAGGAAGAGAATTTAATAACTGGGGAGACAGTAGCAGAGTCTGAAGAAAGCCTAGAAGAACTCATGGCCAAAATGAGAAACATGTAGAAAAACAAATATTAAGTACAACTTCCATGAGTTTGGATGGACACTGGATTTTGAGAAGACCAGACTTCTTACTTTGTTGTTGTTTTTTTTTNGAAGCTTACTTTTACTTTTCTGATGAAACAGAACTGTTACAGGGGCAGGAAGGACACAGACTTGCATTGTTTATATTCTGTTTTCTCATCATATCTTTATTAACTCATAGAGCTGTGCTACTCTTTATTTTGTCAGCACTGCTAGTGGCAAATAAAAGGACCAGGATAAACTAAAAAAGCAGGCATAGCACATTATCTACCCTATCATGTGATGAGAATAACACATAGAACAGGCCAAAGGAAAGATGAAATCTGCTGGAGTGGACTGAAAAGGTGAAGGGCAGATGGCAGTGCCTCTCTCATGTTGCTGCTCCTGATTTTCCAGGCACTTGTACTTGGTTGTCGTTCACTGGTCTAAAGTCTTGGCTAGGGTCATGCTGTGTAATGAGGACATCTAAACCTTTTCATCTGCCTTAAATATCCCTGGAATGGAATTTTCTTTATCAATGTCTTACTACTGCTTGTTCTTGAACAGCTGCCTATGTTTTGTATGTGATGTTTGGAGTATACTGTAAGAAGGTGAAGTCTTTTGTTAGTGTTACATTAGCAGACTGCATATCAAAATGCCACTGTTTTGTCTGGCAGATGCTTTTCATTGCAAAATTATGAGCAACATTGGAAAGAACCAGAGATGTTGTCTACCTTTTTAAGAGTCTAAATATTATATTTTTGTTGGTTACTGAAAGTTTAGCTGTAATTCTGATCACTCCCAATCACACAGGCTATATTAAGGAATATAAGTCTGAGTTTGCATAGAAAATCTTCTAAAATTAGATGGTATAAATTTTTATTTTGCAAATATCTTCACTGGAGTAGCTCACCTGTTGTATTTGTCTTGTAAATGACATTAGTACAGTCATGTAACCTTAGAAATGGCCACATGTTAAACTGACCTGTGAATACTTGCATCCTGGAGTGCCAGTACCCTGCACAACTGGAAGGATCAGTTTCAAATATTTTGACTACAGTGGGCGTCTGATCCAGAACTTGGTAAGTATTTCAGCCTTGGCAGTATAATACAAATATTTCCAAACTGGGTTCTTCAAAAAACTTTACCACAACATGGTGCAGCCAACACAGAGCCAGCTAGTAATGGCAGTAGTAGTATCCCACTAAAATATAAAGAGCCAGCAATACCATGGTGGTGCTTCTGTTTCTTAGGGCAGCTGAATGAATACCTGTTAGTTATACTAATAATTAGTTTGAGAAACGTTTCATTTCTAAGCAATGGTTACAAAATTCAAAATCAGTTTCCTCCACAGTTGACATCAAATTATATTATACACAGAAAAATCCTTTCTGAAACCAGTGAGGGAGATTTTGGATGGGTTTTGAGTGTGGGGCATTTATACTGCGAAATTGAAGTGGCTTTTTGGACTGAGTTCTGTTTTGGAGAAACCAGGTTTTAAAAACGGACGGTAAAGAAAGATAGGGAATAGAATAATGAGACTATTAAAAAGGTAGATACTTGAATCTGTCTCACTAAGTTTATGTTAGCTTGATCCAGTGTCTGTTTACGTCCTACTTACATTTCTGTGTGACTTTTACCTTTCTGTTGGGAACAATAGAAGTCAGGCTCACAGCTGGCTTTGGAGATCCTGAGGCAAGTGGCTGACTCATTTCTACAACAGCTCAGTTCATCCTGACTCTTAACTATGTGGCTGACATGGCTGCTATCACAGGATTGACAGCTTTCCAAGAGGCAGCTTCAAGTACACTTTTATGAGGGAATTAATACACTTTTGTATGCCCTGTTAGAGAGTACACAAAATGGTTCCTGTGTTTCTTTTAGACTTTCAACTTGTATATACAAGAATTTGAAATAATCAGAAAATGAACAAAAGATTGTATGTGTCAATGGTTAAAATTATTTAAAAATAAACAGCATCCAAAAAAGCAGCATTAAGGATTTTTTTTTAATTAAAAAGATATTTACAAGTATAATGTACTCTAACTGTAAAACATAATAGAATATTTATTGCTTCCTTGATTATGAACTAACAAGTCAAAGTACATAGCCATAATTAAGTCCAGCTTTCTTTATTTGGCAGTCTCATAAAAGTGTTCAGTTTTTACAGTGTCTCATGAACATTATTAAGATGTTGATATTCTAACAGTGTAATTAAATCTCCATTGAAACTGGTGACCCTCTGCTTTGAGGTGGAGTTCTCCTACACAGAAGTATTATCTGGCATATCCCATATATACAGATGCCTTTTCCTTGCTGTCCATGAGGCACAGCTCCATGGAAGCTGTCTTGTAAACCTTCTTTGGGTTCGCAGGGTAGGCACATGGATTCTTCACCCTCTTTGCTAAAGGACGATGGATGGTTGGGATCTGCTACTTTTTAGGGACCAATTTTTTATTTTATTTTTTTTTCTTATTCCAAAACCAACCCTGCAACCTGTGAGGAAGTTGGAGAGAAGTTGTTCAATGGAACAACAGTAACAGTTCAGCAACACTAACACTGAGGATCTAGAAAGTAACTTCTTGTTTCAACTAGTAACAATAAGGGAAACTATTTAGGAGAGGAAGATGTACACTCTGTGTGTTAAAATCAGAACTGACAGGACAAGCTGGATCAGACGTGGTAATTCTTTAGAGGATAGAATTACTAGGTCTGAGACCATCAGGCATCATAAACACACACAAGCTGAGTAGGTTGAGGTTTTGGGGGGTGGGGGGTATTTTTGTTTGGGGTTTTTTACATGTGTTTTTGACTGTCTTTCCTTTTACCCCTCTTCTTAGTTGGTGACAATCCTGCAAAGAACTTTCCAATTCTCAAAACATTTCAAAGTGGCTGAAATAGAGTGGTAAAACCTTTGCTTTTCTTCCAAACCCATTTTCTGAATTAGAGGGGAATATCCAGAGAGTTGTTACAAAATGTCAGCTCTTAGTGCTCTACTGTAACACCTTCAGGAGCTATTTTTGATTTTTGTTTTCAACTAAACCTTAATCTTAAAAATCAAATTTGAGTTGTATATTTGTGCTGTCAGTTTTACATAACTTTTCTTTTGCTAAGTTACTGCATTACCAAAGTACTAAATTCCTCCTAATCATAACAAGGGCTGAAATGAGTAATATTTAATTCTACTCTAAAAGAGGAAAAAACACTGTGGAAGGTAAGTACTCCTTTGAAGTGAAAGGCCATTTGCATTTTTCAAACTGCATCAAATTAACATTAGCTGCCTTTGAAATATTATAGTAGGGTTTAAATTAATTTTCTACTTAGATTCTGTTTTTTATAAAAAGTCTTTTTTTAGAATGTATTTAAATTCATGCATGCATTTATGGACTGAATAAGAACAGAACTCAGACTGATTCACATGTTAAGAAATACAACAGGCAGGTAGATTTGATTGACATTTCTTTATCTGATGGCAGACTATTTTGCATCACTAGGTTTTCCCAGCCAATAAAAACATTCCTGTATTTTAAGGGATTCACTAAGATTAAATAATGAAAGTATTGCTAAAAGTTTAAGAATGGGAAATCTGGCCATAATAATCTTCATTCTGGTTGCTCACTGGAAGTATTTTATTGAACAGAGTGGAATCTTACAACAGCTTTACTGTAGATTATATATTTAGATACACCAGCTTCCCAAGGAAACCAATTAATTTTACACATTCAAGTCCCTTGAATGAAAGTTTGCCTAAGGCTGAAGTAACCCTGCAGGTAAAATTTAAGGTTAAACAGCATTTTCAAAGATTTTTCAAAATTACCATTTCTTCAGAAACAACTTTAAAGGCTTTAAAAAGGCAGGAAGGATTGATGATACAAAAATACACAAATCCTCTAAGCCAGGCTATTACAACACAGAAATAAGAACTGCCCCTTAGAGTTTATACAATTTGTTACAATCCTGGCACTTGGACTAAGAGGCATCAAGTCCATGTCTTCGGTGTTAGCTACACCTTGAGCTAGTAACTGATGGGTGTACATATATAAAATGAAACAAGCTCACTTCGTACCATACAGTCCACAAAGTTAAGGCAGAAGGATTTCAAGCTGAAACGTTTGCTTCCATGTCACTCATGCAGTCAGTCCCAAAACAGTACACAATCCTTGGAAAAATGGATTTGTCTTAGTAACTTTTTTGTCTACTTTAAAAGATCAATGGAGACTGCCTTTTCTTGGAGCAGGTTTATATCACCTTTGTCCATGTTCCAGGAAAGCGTTTGGGGATAATGCACTTTTTAAGCTGAATGTGTCTCCACTTGAGTGTCGAGAAGTTGCTTTTCCACCTATCAACAAAGTCTCTGCTTCTTTTATTTCCATAGCTCTCTTGTAAAGTTCAGCTGCCTTCTCAAAGTCTCCCCTTTCATAGCTTTGGAAAAGAGCAAAACAAAGTTGAAACAAGCAATTAAAACAAGTCTCTCAATTCATTTAAATTGAAATATACACCATACTATCAACTTTGTGTATTTAAACTCTGCTTTCCTAGAAAGTACACAAGCCCAGATGTTTTGTTTCATGCAATAATTTGCATTTGTAGGGTTGAAGCATATAATCTTACCTCAGCACAGCCAAGTTTTTCAGTGTTTCCCCCACGCGAGGATGCATTTGGCCAAAGCTGTCTTCATAAATCTTTAGTGCACGTTCATAAAGAGGCAAAGCTTCAATCTGCTTTTTCTTTGGGTAGCAGAAAGTTTCTTTGTTACAGATGTATATTACATAGTTTGGTGTTTTTTGCCAACATAGTATCAATTCATCCTAGATGCAAGGTGGCGTCTACCAGTCACAGCAATTATCTTTTCTCCGCATACATTTTTCTTGCCAAATAGGCTTTTAGCATTTAAAATGGAACCCAAAAATTTGCAAGTATTATAAGGAATTTCCCTTTTAAATATTGCCAAGTTTCTTTCGTTTCACTTAGGTACAAATCATAAAAAAGCCTAAGACAGGAAAAATAAACATTAGGCATGAAAAGCTTACCATCTGGCAGTAAAGGACAGCCAGGTTTACCAGAGCAGTTGCTACACTCGGGTGTTTTGGGCCAAATGACTTCTGTCGAATTTCAACTGCTAGCTCATACAGAGGAACAGCCTTGTCAAGCTTTCCCTAGAAATAACAGGTAAAAGTATTATTCAGTTCTCTGGTATCAAGATGGTAAAGTAAAATGTATTTTAAACAAAAGCCTTAGAGAAGATCTGTTTCTAGAATAAGTGGTTAACCTTGGTTAATTAATAGTTATTTTCTGCACAGACTGTTTATAATGAATATTTAGTAGAACCTAATTTTCCAAAATACTGAGCATATTCAACTCCCAGTTAATGTGTTTCTCAGCTAGGTCTATTTCTTCCTTTGTTAATTTATTTTTTACCTACAAGCATCTTATTGAGAAGAATTTTCAGTTGTACTTTTATTGAAATAGTTTTCTCTGGTGACTTCTAATTTGTTCTTCTTCAAACTAGCAAAGAGTTTTTTGATGCAAATATTGAGTGGTTTTGCAGCATTAAAAGCTAAAGTGAGCAGAAAATATCCTGATCCAAAACCATTTAATGCTCAAAATAGCAGGTAACAATTATTTAGCAAAAACACGAGGAAATTTGATCCAAGAGATTACCTTCAAGGTCTTTTTTCTCTTTGAAGAAGAGTTAAATGTGAAAATATAAAATAGATAAAACTCTTACAATCCACTGAACTTGATCTTGGTTCAACAGTTGGAAAGAGTACTATTACTATTAAAAATCAGCAAATGGTTAGAACAACCGTCTACAAACAAAAATATTCATAACACATTTTGAAATTATGAAATGGAGAAGTTTATACTCTGGTTAATTTTACTCCTCACAGTGCGTTTTGCACAGGCATAATGCTCATCTTTCACTGAGTCAACATAAGCTGAAGGTGGCTCAGCCAGACAGTTTATTTGTGAAGTGCGATCTCCCTCATAGTTTTAAAAGTTGCCCTTAAATTGACTGTAAACTTCAAGGTCATTGTGTAAAAAGAACTATTTCTACCCCCTAAAACATGATTTTTTTCTGTTAAGACAAAGACATTGCAGTTAATATAGGTGATCGTAAGAGGTAAAAGGTGTGTGCTCACCATCTTTTTGTACAGCACTGCCAGGTGTTTCACAGTATAAGCCAAGGAGGGATGATCTGGAGCCAAGGCTCTTCTCCTGATGTCCAAAGCTTTCTCATAGAGCTCCTCAGCCTTGTCATAGTGCTTCTTCTCATTGTACAGGGCTGCCAGGTTGTTCAGAGACTGCGCGCAGTCTGGGTGGTCGGATCCCAGGACTCGCTCCCGCATTTCCAAGGAGCGCTTCAGGAAAAGCTCTGCTGTCCTGCACAACATATTTGCTCATCAGTATTTTAAAGCTGGTGACATCTGTACAGGCTGAAGTGCATGTTTGAAACAACAAACTCAGTCTTGGAAACTCAAAGAACTCGTAGGATCTGTTCAGAGATGACAAAGTAGACAAGACTCTGTGTAATGTCGCCACTGAAGTAAAGGGCATATTTTGTCTCACTACAGTAGGGTGCTACTATGCCATTACAGCTTTACAGCAGCTCCTCTATCAAAACTACAGGTGATCCCCCCATATGACTGATTATTTCTAGGCAGCTCCTCATCATGATATCCACACAAACCCTGTCCTGCTATTTTCAAGAGGTCAGCTTAGTAAATCAGAAAAATCCATTTTACATTAGAGAAAAAAAGGACAATTTACACACAGAACCGTAGGTTCAATTCTGGAGCTCTTAGACAAGCGTTAAAAGGTGTTCACGCTATGCAAGGGCTGGAGGATGATGTGTGACAAATAATTATTCATTACGTCACATACCCTTCTGCCACTGATTTCATTTTAACTACATGAAGTCTTGGACTTGCTGGTTCAGAGCAGGGATATCCACTTTAAAAAGTTCCTTAAAACTCCACTTGAACAAATTTTAAACCTTTTCTCACCTATGAAATAGTAGAGATACAGCTACTCTTGAAGTACTTTGCATTTAACAGGAACTACATATAAATAACATGGAATATTAAACAATCTTGTAGGAGATTAGAAAAAATATTGCTTCTCTATAATGAGTCACTTCATGAGGGTAAACTGATGAAAACCTCACATGTCCAACAACTGTTATAAATCAATTCCTTCACTGCAGATCCTAAATAATTATATATTTCTGTAATTATCCAAAAGCTATAGGTGCCTTAGACATCAGGTACAAGAAGAACTGGAAGTAAAAATACTTCCAAAACTCACTCTGTGCTTTTTTTTTGCTGGACACTTTTGTTCTTCTCTGAACAGATTCAGTTCAGTACAGTAGGATTTAGGTGACTTTACAATCCCCTCACAACACACAGTTTAGATTCCTGTCAGCTAAAGAAGTTGATGTGAAGGGTGGCTAAACATACAACAGAACTACCTTGCACCTTTTATTCCCCTTCTTCAACACCCTTGCTTATCTCTGTCTGCTTTTAGAACACCTTTGTGCTGTTCTGGCCCTTTTTGGCTTTAAACAGGACATCAGGGTAAAACCTGAAGGATTACAAGCACAGGGAATATTTAGGTCATGACTTCTTGTAATACTGTCATAGAAAAGCAACAATCCTGCTGTTCAAAGACGAGCACTGCCAACAAGAGAGTGACAAAATAGTGAAGCTGAATAGAGGAGGCACAAATTTGAGAGAGAACTGATAGCGGCAGCAAAGGCTAATTAACTGTGGAACATCAATTTTGAATGCAGGAAGTGCACTGGCTTGATAAATATCCACATGCCAACAGCACCAAGCAGAGAATAGGAGTGAATTTCACAGTGAACCAAACTCAGTAGAATGAATAAGGGACAGTACTACAACAAGTATTTGATCATATGTTTGCATTTAGTGGTAGATCTCCATGCTCTGCCTCCATTCAGACATCTGAGAACACTCAGTGGATGTGTCACAATCAGTACAACTCACTAAAGATTATTCTGCAGGTAGTAGAGAACTCCAAGCTCATTGAGGGTTCGAGCATTGTCTGGTGTATCCTTGCCTAACGTGAGCTCTTCCAGCTGCAGGGCTCTTTGACGCAGGAGAGCAAAGCCACACTACCGCCAAGAGAAGGAAATGTAAGCCAGGCACCAGTACTTTTAAAGTTTAACACTAAAGACAAGTTACTGTGCTGTCACACTGCTCTCCCTGTACCAGACATGCTAATTTGCTTGAACTCCACAGTTCAAATAACCAGTTCAGATCAAATTCCTAGGTTTATAAACTCAAAATTTAAAATCAATATAATCTCCAATCCTAAACACCACATACAAATGCATATAAAATATTACTCAAGGCTTCACATCAATCTTTTTAAAAGGGGCAAACAAGTTAATGCTTACAAATAAAATAAAATAAAAACTGCAGCTGTTTTTATACACTCTGCCTATTTTTGATCTGTGCAGTCTTGATAAAAATATTTTTGCAGAAGAACTCATTACAGACACAGGCCAAATCTTCATGAACCAAATTCATTCTTATTTAATCACAGTGGAAATAGCAACATGTTTATGGGTTTTTACTACTCTCATTAGAACTACAACTTGAGCTCTGGAGTTATTAGCTGGACTCTTACAGTACAGGCATTACATGATAAACCTTTAGCTCGAAAATGGCAAGACAAACCCTGTAGCTGAAAAACAACACAGAAGAAGAAAACAGGGGAAAAGTCTGTATGTCACCTAATATTTTAACGGGATTTTCCATTGCAGTAAGCACTGCATTCACTAGTAGGATAAATGTCTCAGCTATTCTGGAGAACACCTTTTTTCCATTGTCACTTTGACACACAATCATATCAGCTGTAATTTTGCACCTCTGAAATGTATATATCCCCTTTTTTCTTTCCCACTTCTCTCAACTCCATTCCAGTTATACTGATACATCTCCACTTTCAGCAGAGTTGAAAGGCAGTTACCAAAGCTGCTGCTAAGATACTTCACTACCTATGCCCACAATTATCAAAAGCCCTGGAGCATTGTCAGCTCTGCAGACCCAATTTATAATCTGTTTAGCACAACTGCAACATGCCCTGCACCTCTTTTCAAATATCAAGCACTTCCTTACCAGACTGCCTTTCTGCCTTGCTGCTTTTTGGCGTATTTTGAAGGACTTTTTCCTCAGTTGCTCAGCTTGTTCATATCTGAAAGTAGTTATTTGTAGTGTGAGAAGAATGTCAAATGTTGCATCAATAATGCTGAAAAGATTCTAAGTTACTTAAGTGTACAGATTTGAAAATTTAAGATTCTTGAGAATAATCCCACTTTTTTTCAAATATAAAATTTAAAAATTATTAGGGACAGACAATGTTTCTCCTTTATCTCTAAAAGTTTTTTGTTAAACTAAGCACAAAAGTTGGCTCCTCCTATGTGACCTGCTACAAGAACAGAGAGGGGATGCTCATGGTTGCATTTGAACATACAAAACTCAAAAAAAAAGAACCAAAGAAAAATTTTGGCTTCAGGAAGAAAACTTTTGCTGTTAATTTTTTTTGTATACCTCCACATAAAACAACACCAGCAGTGTAATAATTAAGCTTACTTGTTCTGCTTTTGGTACAAGGTTGCAAGCGCGTCAAGTTCGCGGGCCACCCGAGGGTGTTCAGCTCCATAGGCGTTTTCAGAGATTTCCAGTGCCTGTTTATACAGCTGCTCAGCATTCCCAAACTTCTTCCACTGAACGTACACTCCTGCCAGCTGGTGGAGTGACTGTGCCACCCTCGGGTGGTCTGGATCCAGCGCAGTCTCTCGGATCTCTAGAGAGCGCTGCAGAGGAGCTACAGCCTGTAACAGCCAAGTGCAGAGCGTGAGGGCAGCAGGCAGCATCCTCTGAGCTGCAATAACTTCATTACTGCCATAGAAAGCACACACTGAGCTCTGCTTCATTTGCCTTCTTGCTGTTACAACAACCTCTAAATGTACTTACCTGACTGAGAAGACCTAGGTCCTTAAGAAACCGTCCCAGGGTCTCATAAAGATCAGCCAGGCAGATCATACTTTCCTCTCCCTCACTGCTTTTTTCATATTCTTTCAGAGAGTCAAAATACTCAGCTGCCATAGAGCTCTTATCTTTCCCAACCAGCTGCCAGTAACTCAGCAATTCTGCAAAATGTCCCCTGTTTTAACAAGGAAAAGAATCTTATCTCTGATACCCCTCTATTCAGACAGATGCTAGCTTAGGAAAAAAGGCCTACTTGCACAAATGTTGCTGTTATGCTACAGCATCTACAGACACAATCCATGGAGACTAACACTATTCAACAGCAATATTTATTCCTTTACCACCCCCCAGGGTGTAACAGAATAGAAAAAATACATTATTTATATGGAAACAGCATTTAGCACCTCAGCCTCCGCAATTTAATTATTTGAATCTGTCACTTTCTGATTTATATTGACAAAAAATTACTACGAAATGTTTACAATGGCCAAAGCAGTTTCTACCTTTGTACCTTTTGTAAAGATTTTGGGACACAAAGAGATTCAAAAGACACTTGTGTAGCTTTTGCTTATCACCCTGCTGTTGGAAGAGCCAGGGAAGTTCATCTGCACTTCTCCAAGTCACTCGGTCTTGACTATTGAAAGAAAAACAAGTGAAAATTAAAACTCTGACAAGCCTAACATCTTGTCAATCTGATGTGAAAACCGGGCAAACATAAAATTTCCATACTTGAATGTCTGAAAAGACAAATTACTGTAAGACCTATGTACTCCATTTTCTTATGTGTTCATTTTAATTTCACCTCAGAAGGCACTGGAACCCCCAGGCACTCCACAGGAAGCTGCTTCCCCAACCCATATGGGCTAATCTGTGCATGCCAGCAGGACTGCAGCCCTGCAGCAGCCCACTGTCCCTTTGTGCCTCCTTTGTCTGGCACACTGTGGCCCTCTTGGCTTCCTGCTACCCAGCAGTGGAGGCTTGGAGGAGCAATAAACAGCAGCCCACAGCTGGGACACAGTAACTCAGGATGTAAATGCAAATCAGTTTTCAAGCTGGATATGAACTTGTAGATGTTCAGCTGTCCTACAGGACCACCTCTCATCTATCTGCTAATTGCTGGCTGAGCATAAGTGGTTTTCTGCTTCAAGTCTCAAGCAAACTCAAATTTCCTAGCATTTACTGGGAGTTAAAAATCCATGGGCAGTTGGAGACCACAAAATAACTGATACGGTATAAATTCACACCCTACATTTCCCCACGATCACTTTATCATATGCCCATTTCCCTTCACAGACCTCATTCTTTTCCAAGATTAAAAAGCAACATATCAATAAATAAACTTCTAAACTGAAATTTAGCGTATTTATTTTGCCATAATAATTTACTAAACTCAAAGAAGATACATGAAGAAAACAAAAATATCTATGAGGCATGAAATTTGCAATTTAGCACTTCTTGAAGAATTCTGACCTACCTTAACTGCATGGTGAAATATTCCACTAGTTTTTGTCTATAGGCAGAAATAACATTTTCACCTGTTTCCATATACTCTAGTTTTACCATCTCCCAAGCCTAAAAGAGAGTATAATTAAAAGAAAGATAATGCATTTGATTTGTTTAAGTGCTGATGATACACAGGGTGATAAAACATGTCTCATGTAGAACTGAAAATCTTTCAATGACAAAGGCACTACAAATTGTCTTCCATTAGACCATAGCTCTGGTTATTAAGGCAATATTCCTTTCTATTTCAATTCTTCTTGGTTTTTTTTGGAAACTAATGTTTTCTAGGATACATGGAGTTAACAATAAATAGCTTAGAAATTTATGAAGGTTTGAAAGGCCAGATTGTCAGCAATACTGGTTTATTACAGCTCTGGTAGTTGTCAATGTGTTTCTAAATCAGACCAGATGTTAAGGAGAATGGATGAGCAAACATCAACATTTCAAGGCCTACCTAGCTAACAACAGAACAGAACTAAAAAACAGGTGGTGGAGTTAGGGGTTGGCACTTCACTTGCCCATGTTTAGAATTACAAACTTTACCTGGAGGTGCTGGAACTTCAGCAAACCACAGCCATATGTCAGCAGACACATTCTGTGCAGGCTGTGAAGGAGTGAGGCCAGCACTGCAGAAGTCAGCTCAGGATAAAGCTCCATCAGCTCTGACTCACTCACCCCATTGTGGCTGACACCAATGACACACAGAATCTGCATGAAGCAGAAAACAAAGATTTCACACAGTTAGCTGTATTTCCCGGAGAGCTTAGTTACACTGGGATCTCAAGAAAAATACTGTTTATCACTGTGATAACTTTATAGCCAGAGGAAAAAACCCTGCCTATACAAGCCCTTTCCCTCTTCTCAAAGAGAGACCTCACTGGTAATGCTTAATATTCTAATAGATAAATCACCAAATCGGGCGCTCTGGGACAAATAAATGGCTCCTCAAACTTTCCTCTAAAACACTGGGAGAGAGTAACTCCATTATCATGAGGAACTTTCATCTAAGTAAAATATTCTGAGGGTCTTTATGCTGCCAGAACCAAAGAAGTAGCAAGTAGGAGTATTTTGTCCTAATTAAAAAAAATGTTTTGCACAAGAGGGAAATTCTGCAAAGATAGGGAGAGGAGTCAGAAATGTAACAAGCAATGCCTGTATTCACAAGACACCATGTTTTGAGTGCATTTACTATGCTCATTGTAGTTAATCACTTGATCATAGTAGTGATCAGCAAGGAAGTGTTAATTCTGTATCACATCATAATGAAAACGTCCTGCTTTATTCTGTGAGACAACAGCTCAGTTGATATTTAACACAAAGCAGTCATCCATTCTGTAGTTATGCAACAGATGTAGCTACATTAATTAAATTGTCCCTTCTAAACTAATAATACACAAAAATCTCTGAATCATACATATGAACTAATATAAATTTGTATTTACTTTTAAGTTAAGAAAAACTCTTAACAGGGAAGAGTACTCATTTCCTATAGAAATAGTGAGGCATTCTCTGCTTACCTCTCTCAAAAGACCTTTCTCTTTATCACTCTGCAATGATTCCTGAATTGATCTCAGAACAAGCCTGTACAGTGACACTGTGTCTTGACACTGACAACACTGCTGAAGAATCTCATCAATATTTCCCGTATTTCCAACACTGAGCAGAAGGACAGAAAGGGCAAGGTTTAGCATATTAAATTGGGCTGAGTAAGATTGATTTGAAACTACAGTAGAGTTCTATCTCAAATATTCTCTGGATTCCTACTGGTTTCAAAAGGTGCACAGCACCTGGTGAGATTTAAACAAAGAAGAGGTGAGTTCTTCCAAGCCAATTTCTTTCATATTGTCTGATTTTTCTAAATAGCTGCAACAGTTATATTAAAAAAACCTACACTGCAGTGTTCTCTTCTCCAGCAGGAGTGCAAGTAAGAACATCAGGATGGAGAAAGATAAAACCACATGCTGCTATTTCATTTAATGCATTTACAAAGCATGTTTTCAGGAACAATTAAGTCTTCTAGAACATAAAACGTGAACAAAAATAATGAAATCAGTCACCCGGAGTAAATTACCAATTAGTGTATCATCTTCTGGGAGTCTCTTAACTAAAAATGCATCTTTCTCAACAAGATGAAGTCTAGGTTAATAAGAAGCCAATGCACTTATTAGATATTCTCTTGCACAACAGGGAAGATTAATTTTCTCCACAGCAGGAATTAGAAGGCTAAGGACCATAAGCAGGATGGTAAACTAAACAGTTGTTGAACTTCCCTGTAGCCTTAAAAATCTATGGGGAAAACTCTCTGGTGCATCAAAAAATACAACACACCTGAATTTAACCAACATTCTCAAATTACTTTTAAAAACCACTGAAGCAACTGATACACCCATAAAGAAGAACAAATAAAAATAAAATAGAAATAGGAGAGCTGAAAACAATTAGATACAACTATTTGGATTCACTTGGTATCAAACTGGTGACTGTTAACTCTGATTTCTGTTCCTGTTGCATTCAGTGAAGGGCAAAAGTTCTCCACCACTTTTTCTTAACAAGATTTATTATGTGTTAAATGAGAGCTTTTCAAAAGGCTAACCTGCTTTAAGTCTTCTAATCTAGTGATGACCATAGTAATTTCCAAAGCACCTCAACTTACCGAGCAATGGTTTTGCCCAAGAGAGTGACATACAAAGCATTACAAGTTGTGGCAGAACGACAGTGTCTCTCAAGCTTCTTCTCCTACAACATTTTAAATAAAATCTGTGAACTGTGATGAAACTAACCATACAAATAAAACGTTCACTGTTTGATAAAAAAAGAATAGGAGTTCTAGATACTCTTCTATCTGTAACATCTGAAGACCACAACATGGTAAGCAGTGCACAAAATACTGCGCACATTTCCAGCTATAGGGGCACATGAGTGAAAATTCCCATTTGAATTTAAGATGAAGAGTTAGGATCTAATCTTTTACCTCAACATGAAGGTTACCTTACAGAAGCAGTCTCAAAGGCAAAGGTAAAATACTGTTTTTCCCACTCTGTCAATCATTGTTACAGTATTATGTAACAATAATTAATTAAAACATAATTAAACCTTCTGGTATTCTAAAATAAAATAACACATTTACAGCAGTATGTGCATCTGCACAGTTCTGTTAAAAGTTTATGTTGCTCCATCTGTGTTTCAGTGCTATGAGCCATGGGGTAAAAATAGTCAAACTTCATGCTATCTTGAGCAATCCTATTTAGTTAGCTAAATATAATCCTTTATTTTGGCAGCTGGGCATATTTCATCTTTCCATGTTTTCATTAAAAGTTATACTAGAGTAAGGTATTTTAGAAAAACTGCAACAGACATACCTGCTCTTTAGTCAATTTAACATTTGCAGAGTTACATTCTGCACTAATGAGAGATTTAACATCTTTGGAATTCAGTGGATCAAGATGAAGAGTGGGCCATAACCTTTGGTAAGAGAGAACAAAGTCATATTTGAACCTTATTAAATAGCAGACAAAAGAAAAAAAAATTACATCAGAGTTCCAGGGCTTTTTAAAGATTTATATCAAAGCAGTAATTGAAGCTGTTCCTGTTACTATGAAAGTCTAGTCATCTGCAGTAAGATTTCCACTTTTAGCCTTATCCTGAATCTACATCATGGTACTGCAGTTCTTGATGTGCATCTGACAGTATTTAATGTCGTCTTCCATACAGTCATGTGGATAGATCCATCACAGTAAAACAAAAATCTGGCTATCCAACAGCTAAAATCTGTCATTGCAGCTACAACAGAGAAGCTTTCATTTTCTTCACAGTTTGCAAAATCTTATCCTATTAAATCTCCACATTTTGACAAATCTGTCTGCTCTTCAATGAGTAACTGTGATTTAAAATAATAATTCTAAGCCAGGATACTTTGACACATCACAGAAATGTAACATACCTCCATGCCTGTGGACACGTTTCTACATTCACTGATACAATCACTCTCACGTTCACTGGCAGTGGATCTATCAACCACTTCATATGCTTCTCAGCTTGCTTAAAAAGAAATTTTCATTTCTTAACACAGAGGTTGTTCCAAACAATGCCAGAAGTTGCTATGCTTCATTAACTGTGCAAGCCAATGAAAGGAGTCTTAAATTCTCCAATGTCCTTTAAAATCTTTCAACCCCTGGTCCTCTACACAGTACTAAATGACCCATTTATATGTATCAGCACAACTGTACACTAAATAAAGCAAATAGAATACAATTGTTGAAATTTTCACCTCATAAAAGCCATGCTATTTACATGCCCAGTAAGTCAGCTCACCTCATTGAAGCTTTGGATAAGTAACGTCTGGATAACCAGACTGCTCAAAAATTAAGGTGTAAAGATAAAATTTGGAAGCAAAAACCCAAAACAACCCCCAAAAAATTTATCTACAAAAATAACTCAACTGCACTTTTTACAAGACTATTTTCTATATGTTCTCTTCAGAGCAAAGCAAACATTAATATTTTTGTTACATAGCTATGGCTGAACCTATTACAATAGTCAAGATTCCCATTAGACTGACAAATGGCAAAGATTTTGAAAACATACCTGTATTTGGTCAATAGAGTCAATAATTATAATAATGCTGCCTTGATGGCGTGCAGAAAGTTTTTCCAGCCAACGGGGAAACTCTTCCAGAAGTTTAGCTGGATCGAAAGTCAGAGGTGATACTAACCAAGAGTGTTGCATAAGCTGCAGAATTATAAACATGTACAAGAAATTCTACCTTAAAAATCAGCTAGGATGGTTGAAAGAAGTCCTATAGACACAAAAGGAAAAAAAGAAAAAAACAACAAAAAAAACAGTTCTCCTCCCCTACTTCACCCTCCTCCCCCAAAAAATCCATGTGATAAGGGGGCAATTTTTCTAGTCAAGTTCACACAGAGTTCTTTCCTTCTAGTATATGCATAAAGCTGGTATATGCAGAACAAAGAATATTTCTTGAACTCAAGTATGTAAATTCTAGAGAGATAAACTTTACACAACAGACAAGAAATATGAAGACTTAAAGGATTTTAAGTTGCACAGATTAGACAGGCAAATATCTAAGATAGATGAGAACCTTGCAAGGATAGCAACAACTGGATTTATTTTTCTACAGGTTTTAGTACTGTAAGGCCCTTAGTGCCACTCTGTGATGGAAAAAGCAAGTTCAGACCCTGGCACAAAAATGATCCTTCTTATTCCCCCTGTATTTAGCACACAGTTAGAAATAAATTAATATAGGAGAGAGCCTAGTCTAGGAACAAGATGGTGCCAAGTGGCCAATACAGCCTCAGGTTTCTGAGCACAAAACACCTGCCTATCTCATTGGCCAGATGGCAGGGAGTTTTGGAAGGAGTTTGTAAGTCATCAATATAGGTCATTGGAAACATAACTGCAAATGCTGATCTCTTATAAATATCCCAGAGATGCTATTAAATTGAGTTACATTAAGTGTATAGGATCAGATTCCCCCTCATTCTATAATGCCTTACATTTCACAGACTCACAGAAGAGTTTGGATTGGAAAGAGCTTTAAAGGTCACCTAGTCAAGCTCCCTGAAATGAGCAGGGACATATTCAACCAGACCAGGTTGCCCAGAGTCCTGATCAACCTGAACCTGAATATTTTTCTACGACATTTGTACTATTTCTCACTGATGCTGAAAAATTTGTAGAAAATGTTATCTTTGCACACACACACACACAGAGATGCACAAAGAAAGATGCAATGCAGGGCATGAAATACAGCATTACCTTTAGAGTAAGGCGCTTAATTATCAGTGCAGATTCTGAACTGGTAGACATGGGCCTCCCAACAAAGTGGTAAAGAATTAGAGTGTTTGGTGAATGCTTCTGCTGTAATTGAATCCTATTGAAAGAAGAGAAGAAAAAAGAAAATACTCAACAGACTGTAATTTTGCAAATAGATCTCAAAACAAAAAGCATCAGTTTTGCCAATAGTGACAAAGTATCTTGGCTACATGTGTTCCATGTTTATCTTACAAAACAAGATAGACATTTCCTGACCTATAACTGAACTTTTAATGTCAGATTCCATTTTTGCTCTCACCATTACTGATAGCAATTAGCAAGTGCCCTTCGTGGCACAGAATAGTCACGTGCCACTAAGCTTTTAAAAAGCAATGGCACCATCAATTTATTTTTATGACAGCAAATTTTGTCATAGCATACAAGTGACCATAAAACTCTATGGTGTATTTTGAGGATTCTTTATTTCAGACCCTTCTTGTGTATCAGAGAAGGGCAATACTATTGAGCTATCAAAACCACATCATAATGCTGTGCAAAGACAGATATGTAAGTGATGCCTTATCATAAGGCATTGCAGCTGGACTCAGGGAGCTGTTAAGGCAGTCCAGATGAAATTAGATACTCAAATATCACAAATCTTTCCAGGGTGCTTCAATAACTTCAGCATTTTGTAAATGTCCCCATTTTACCTCTTATTACTGACAACAATGTTTGAAATGCAATGCAAACTTTTTCCTTAAATTTCATTCATATTAAAAAAAAATAAAAATCATAAAAAAATTAAACTACCATTTTGACAGAAGGAGAGATTTCCCAGAGCCTGGTCCTCCTGATACAAGCAATGGTGGAATTGGTGCTGGTGCTGCTACTAGGTCATTCAGACGTTCAAAATACTATTATAAAAAAAAAATAAAAAATTAAACTACCATTTTGACAGAAGGAGAGATTTCCCAGAGCCTGGTCCTCCTGATACAAGCAATGGTGGAATTGGTGCTGGTGCTGCTACTAGGTCATTCAGACGTTCAAAATACTATTATAAAAAAAAAATAAAAAATTAAACTACCATTTTGACAGAAGGAGAGATTTCCCAGAGCCTGGTCCTCCTGATACAAGCAATGGTGGAATTGGTGCTGGTGCTGCTACTAGGTCATTCAGACGTTCAAAATACTATTATAAAAAAAAAATAAAAAAAAATAAAGCAATCATTATAAATATTCCAGTGTTTAAGGAAGGAATATAGTGCCTGGTATTGTAAACCATAAAGGTTCAAAATGCATGTACCAATTTATTAAGGTAAAGGAGTAACTACTGAAATGGAATTCAATACAAGTGTAAATAGATGTTGCAAGGAAACACTTAAACCACAGAATTTATTATCTCTTTTTTAAAAAGTGTAGAATTATTAACATTTTCTTCAAAACTCTATTAAATTGGAATCTTCACTGCTAATAAACTGAGTTAGTGTTATAATAAAAGCAACTGTGTTCTGTGTTTGTTCAGGCTTCCTTGCGCCCCTGCTTTGCCAAACTACTCCACTGCACTGGATATGGTTGCCAGGAAAAAGTTGGCATCTGCCATGAATGACTATTTTGAGCACACAAGCATACAAAAGCATACAAAAGAAGGCTTTCTTTCAGCATATGAATGTCCAAAAATGTTGCAGATGACAAAATAAACCAAAGCAAAACACCCTTCACCTGCCTGGGAGAAATATTTTTTCTTCAAAATAAGAGGTGTATTTAGGTATATGTCGGTATTCTTTCTTTAATGTTCTGATATTCTACTGCTCTAGAATGTAGTAAAAATGTCACAATCCTCCAAACCACTACCAATACAGGAGTAATGCAGAAGCATTCACCAGTATATTGTGCTAATAAAATAGGGGTACTAAGAATTTAAATACAGTAACAGAAACTGCATGCTTACACTACATGGCCCAAATAAACTATTGCACCACATTCTGTGATGACTTTAATGTTTATCTTCCTACACTCATTATATTTTGCCAACATAAAACTGTTCCTGATACTAACAACTTGAAAAGTTTTTAAAAAGTTATTTCCAGTAATGAGTAAGTACTGAGTTATTCAGCATAAGAAGAATATAAAGTTTCCTTTGTTCCTCTTTTACAGCTGTGTGATGAGATGAAATATTTTCATTAATCATCTCCTAAAGACCTAACTACAGGTGTCAAGAAAGGGATTGGATTTTCTTGGGGAAAAATAAAAGAGAAATAAAAAAAAAAATAGAAGAAGGAAAAACAGATCCTCAGACTGTTTTCTATTGATGACCAACGTCTAAGAGGACGCTCTGCTTCTGGCACACCATTAAAATGCTTTTCTCCAGTGCAGGGACGGCAACTACTTCTTCATCAATGTCATTCAACAACACACCAACTGGCACCTCTCCCAGAAAAGAAATATGCCATTTCTATCAGACATATGGCTTCTTCCAGCTTAAGCAGTGATAGCCTTAAGGATGCTCTCAGACACAGCATCTTCTGTAGGAGTGCATCTTGCCCAAGGAGGGATGGAAGTGAGTGATGACATTCTCTTCATCCATATACCTTTATAATGTACTCACTTTCTCAAATCCCAGCTCACATGTTGAATTAGAAGCCTGCTGAAAAGCTTCCATCTGTTCTTGTTCATCGTGTGCATCCCACAGTACATCACCAAAAACTTCTTCTTCAGGAGCAGTGGAGTCTTCCTTATTACCCAAATCCTTGCCTTCTAGGTCTGTCATTTCACACCCCAATATATCCTAAGTAAGAAGAAATTACATGAAGCAGACTGCAACTATAGTGCAAACACATTTGCTGTTAGTCTCAGTATGAGCGTGGCTCTACTAACACCAATATGCTCATTTCCTTGCAGGGTGGCAGAGAACATAAATAAATAAGCAATTAAATGAAACTAAGTTAACTCTGAATGCACAGGTCTCAAGACATTGATTTTAAATATCTCATAGTGGAAACAACTCACCACAAGAATAAGGAGAGGACATATCTATGAGATGGATAAAGAGAAATTAAAAGCCAATTTAGGCCCATAAATAGAACCCTTTCTCATGGTCCTGTGCTTCTGTCCATAAAAGCACTGCTCAGTCTGGGGTTTTATCTTTCACTTGCACATTTCCTTGCTTGCCAGATATCAATGATAAAACAGAGACATACTTTGAATCACATCTAAGTACCACATAATAACCACACTGACATAATTTAAGATCATAAATCAGCATAGACATAAAAAGCTAAAATGCATCATGTATTTTACCTGTTTAATTATTTTTTCCACACAATTATAGATGTCATATGCTCCTTCCTCCACACCTCCAACATGGTCAATCATCTGAAAAAATAAATGGCAAAGCATGACACAACTCTGAATGCAACTGAGAACAGTATTTAGGACTTCCAATAAAAACATTCTGGAATACACTCAAATTCCATTCTGTTGCCTTCCTTAGGTAAGATTCCCTTTGCCTAAGAACTTTAAAAGTTGGGCATCTAGTTTCAGCTGTTCTCAACTGTTGTCTCTGTAGAGGAAAATAAATCATAAAAGATCGACTTTTAAGCAGCAGGAATCTCTCTAGAGGTACACTTCATTCCCTTCAGTAGCTACAGAGGGACCTCAGATAACAATTTTGCCATTTAAATGCCTAAACACAGGTAAGAAATTCTAACTGTATAGCAGAGCCATTTTTTCAGTGAAAATGCAGTGGCCTTTTTTTCTCTCCTGCTAATGAAAATTTCATGACATTCATAAATTTCAGCTTCATTGATCTGCTCACAGAATGAGCAGCCAGAGCAATGAGTGCAATACAATTTCCTCTAAAATCTGGGACTATTAGCATGCAGTGTTGTTTATAGCAATTTTTAAATGCCATACCTTTGCTTTGTTCATACAAGAAATTTGCTCAATTAACTGTTGCACTGAGACTGAACTGACTTTGCCATCCTCCCTTCTGTGGTAAATTAACCGGGGCTTTTCTTCTGGATTTCTCAAGAAGGCTTCTTCACAGTCCTCCAGCAAACAACTAAATTGGAAATCAGCATTCTTGTGCTATATTACACTGCTGTAGTAAACAGTTCAATCAACACAAGCTCCGAAGATGGATTTCACTGCAAAATCTAATTCAAAAGTCATATCTATTTATAACAAAAAGCAATCAAATACTTCAACAGAGAATTTGAGAAAAATTCTGAAGCAAGAAAAAGCTAAGAGAGAGAGACTTTTACTTGTACCAAAACCAGTAAAACCATTTATTAATGTTTATGATTATTGATTTGTAAATTTAAAGCTGTTTTTCCTGTCATAGCAATATGCAGAGTGAAAGTTAATTGTCTTGCATAGAAAGAACAAGGTTTCACATAAAATTAATAACCATCATATATGTGCTTTCCTATCAGTTGTCTGAAGGCTCTGTTCTATCTTTGATCTGTTTAGGAAGAGTCATTTAGTATTTTGTCTTGGGAGACAGTCTTTCAATTTATAGCATTTAAAAAGGAGAATTTAACACTTCCAAATTCAAAAGCACTCTGTATTTATATATGTGAATGATATCCATGGATATCTATTGCTGTTCCACAGAAGGAACTATACTACTTGGGGATGCTGACAACAGCAGACAGGATTGCTCAGATATCACCATCTTTAAACAAATGATGCATTGGGTTTCATATTTTTCAGATTATCTACTGCCTGGTATGTAGCTTGAAACTTCACATTAGGTGTCAGTAAGTTCTCTTCACAGAGTAGTTAGCCAAAACAATCCCTTCCCAGCTAGAGAATCAAGGATAATTTTTGTCACCCAAAAAGCATAAACAGTGGCAAAGAGAGGGGGGCAAGCCAGGGGGTTGAGATTTCATGACCTGGAGCTGTAATTGGATAATAGAACACAATATGTAGATGAACCAAAACTTATAAAAATGTAAAAACTAGTGACCAGAATTCATCTTAGATTCAACCTGGGTGTAGCCCTGGCCAGGCTCTTGTGCTGTCCAAGGTGTATCCTTTTAAGGCCTTTCAATAAATCCCTATTTTGTTCATTGAACTCTGCCTAAGCTCTGTTCCAGATCAGCCCTTCTAGGCATCACAAGCACTAAAATTTTCATCAGAGTTTTTCTAAGAGAAATTGTCTAAATTAATACTTTTGGGTTTGTTTTTCCCTGCATATTTTGTTCTTACATAAAACTGGGTTATTTGGCAACAGCATATAACACATAACAGTAACATTCCCAACACAATTTAAAAAAATATCCCTGTATTCTCTTTAGTGAATCATGCTTCTTCTTCTAGAAGGTTAAGAAATTACTCACTGAACAAACAGACCACATTCCATCACTATTTGTCATGAAACATCATGACTTCAGTAAATCAAAGCTGTCAAAAGCTAGCATAAGGTAACACACAGGAGAGCCATGAAATTAGTCTGAAAGACAGCCAAAACCAGAAACTAATATGTGATAGAATAAACCCCACATACTATGGACAGGTGTAAGGCTAGGTAAGCAAATGAAAAACACTGAGGACGTTCACATCAGCCATCTTGAATTCCTAAGACATAGCTACATGCACAACAGAGAGCTGCTCTTGGAAAGCAAAACATTTCTGTATGTTATTAAGACACCGTTCAAGCTGTATTTTAAGAGAATTTGTAGCTACAAGAAAAACAAAATGGTACAAAGCTGATTTATTCTTTTAAGTGTCTGCACTAGCAAACCTAAAGTTTGAAGGACTATCACTTTGAAGTTACTGGCTTAGGAAACATACAGAGCTAAGCATCCCATACATTTTAATAAGCTATGCACTCTGCATAAATTACCAGTTGTCATTTGTTCCACCAGCCTGGAAAATACTCACCTTGGCAAAGTTAAATGCAGGAGCAAAATTACTAATGAACTTTTTTCTATTTCCCATTTTCTTACATCCTGAGGAGGCCTTTCATTCTCTGTTGAAAAATTAACAACTTGAAAGAAGTACCCCATTGTTTCACAGACTCTCTGAAGTTTTGGAGAGTAGTTCTGAAAGCAAATGGGAGCAACAGTGCTTTATTACTAAACATTCATAGCACTAAGGACCTACCAAACAAATTCAGTTTAATTTCTCTAAGCAGTTTGTTCCCCTGAAGCCCTTGACAATACTTTCACTGATTTCCCTGAAATCAGACTACACCTACTAAAGATTTTAAGAAGTATTAGACAAATTTCATGACACTGGAAACAAGACAGCATATAAGTGAGCATAGGTTTGCAAGGTACTCACTCTAATGAAGATGGTCACTTCTGGCTGAGTCTCATCAGTACTGATAACGTAACATCTTACTGTGTTACTCCACAGAGAGTGAGAAAACAGAGGAGTAACCTGCAATAAACTGGCAACAGCAGCATCCCAATCATCTGCCAAGGGAAAGAAGCCCCAAAATGAAGTCTCAGAGATCTTCACATGTCATTACACAGCATAACAGACAAGTCATCATCTCTTAACATCATGAATACTACATTGTATTTAAAATAGTAGCAGTGTTTTTACTCAATTATTTAAATTTTACAAATTTTGAGAGCTCATAACATTTGATAATGTGGCAAAATAAAAGTGTTAAATACATTTATATTATCATCACAATGACATTTCCTTTAAAAAGAATTGATGAAATGTTTCCACGAAATCAAGCTGATAGTTGTAAAATAAATTCACACTTTTTTCCCCTTCAGATCTACATGTATTTCAATTAGACTACATGAATAAATTACAGCAAAACACTGTGTGAACTTCCTCTTCTGGAGAAAAAAAAATCATTGCTTTCTGTAGCACTGTAAACAGAAGCAATCAGTTTTAAAACTGCCTTAGACTTTAATTATGTGCCTGGTCATTCTTTCAAGATAAGAATAGGTTCTCTTCTCAGAACCACACAGGTTGATTAAAGGCTTAAGTGTATGAAGCTGGAGCCATCACAGGAAAGACCCACTTTGCAGGCACAGACTTCTGAATCAGAGAGAGCCTGAAGGATTGAACTAAAAAGGGGAAAACTGCCAGCAAAGTCAACTATATGCAGGAGAAGTTCCAGAGCCAGGAGAACAGTGAAGGAAACCAGAGTATCAGAAGCCAATTTACAAGAGGCCACTTGGGAAACAAAGTTCAAAAGCAGTAATTATTGACAAGAAAAAAAAATCAAGCACCAATTTACATAACAACATGTACATCCTGGTCCTGCAATCAGATTCCCGTAAGTGGCCCCCTAGGCAGAGTCAAAACCCATGCAAAATCAATTAATAAAACAGGGGTATAATTTATTCTAATACTAGTGTGATGCTCATACTCAGGAAGTAGAGAATCTGAATGCAAATGGAAAAAAAGAACAGCAGATATTGAAAGAAGGAGCCACAATCTTTTATTGTCAACAGGAGGAACATACTCACAACAAAGCACTGGTAACTGCTGTTTGCTAAAAGCACTGCTGCACGTAGCATAGTCATCACATATATTAAACATAACTTAGCTACATTTCCTTTTATTTTTACAAAGAATTCCAAATAATCCTTTAGTTAAATTACTCAAGAGCAGTCAGAAAAGGATCAAGAAAGAACAGAGTTACTTAAGCATAGTTGGAAAAATTCCACAGACACCTAAAATCCCAGCAAAATTAATTACCATTACTCACCTCTGTTTATATTTGCAAATGGTCCCTCAACATCTATGGAGCTATGAGCAAATTCAGGCCCTCTGAAAGACTGTTGAAGTTGCATCATGCTACCCATGGATGGCTCACTTCCCAATGCTCCTCCATTCCAATATTCAGATTGTGCCCCAGTAGCTAAAAATTGGAACACAAACAAACAAAACCACTTCACTGTCTCTACACAAGGTAAATTGTCACTCCTAAATACTCCAGCTGAAACCTACATGCCACTGACCATAATATTTTCTCCTTCAGCAGATTTCCTCACACCTTTGAGTTCTGTAGTTCTAAATGGCTGCTTGTCCAAAGTCAAGGAGAACACGACACCAAAGGCTGAGGGTATACACTAATATTTGCTATTTCAGAGATTGCTCACCATCTGAACTCTTTCCATGTCATTAAATTCCTCATAGACCATATGCAAGGCTTTTTTACCTATTTCTTCTTTGTTAAAGATCTAACTCTGCTGTTCTGGAACACACAGCAGCTGACACTGGCATATGCCATCATCCAAAGTGTCTATCTAAAGACTCCCTCTAGTTTCAGGTGTGATTTTTGGATATGCCGAAACATCATGTCTCACATCTAGAATAAGAAAACTCAGAAAAGACTAGAAAACTCAGAACAGTTCATGGAACAATTTTTAAAAAGTGTTCAAATAACTGTGTCTAGACAGTATTTTGTCTTCATTTATTCATTTGTAACACCAGAAATGTCAGATTCCCACAATCTAAACAAAGGTGGCAAGGTTTGTTGCTTTTACCCTTCAAACTACTTTAAGTTGCTTTTCATGTGTATTAATAAAACTTATTTTTTCAAAACAACATAAATATCTGTCTTCTGGGCTACTATTTGGAGACTTCAGCAATGTTCCAACATAAAGTGTTGGGGACAAAATTCTCACCTGTAACATCTGTACAATTATCATCAGAATCAGACTCTTCAGGATCAAACACTTGGATTCCCTGGGCCTGGAGTCTCTGGAGTTTTGCTTCTAGCTCTCGTTTGGCTCTCAGTAAGTCCTGAATCTCATTCTCTTTAGTTTCTCTAAATATCTATCAGCAGGAAAGGAAAAAAAAATATTTAAAATTCAGTATCTGTTTTTGAGCTCATGTCATCTACTTTCAATTGGAAAAGTAAGTTTTGAGCATTTATTTACCATGCAAAGGCATGAAAATGTTAACCTGAAGCCATTATGAATCAGAAATGAGCAGGACACCACAGTTTAAAATTATCTATTTTTGAAATTGTACCATTATAAACCTTAGCATACCATTCTGAAAGAAGCCTGCATTTGTATGTTCATTAAAAATGAAAACAACTATTTTTACTTTTAAAACTTTATTGTCTTCTAAAATCGCTACATGTAACAATTTTTTCAAAGGTTCCATTTATTCTTCCATGTATTTATTTACAATTACATATAATCTTATGTTTATGTTATAATTTTGCGGAAATGTAAATTTCCTATGACAGAAATTGACCAAGCATCTCCAGCTGTCCTGTTTGTAAGTTATTACCATCATGTGGGAAAGAAAACACAAATCTAGTTTTAAATTCAAAGAAATGAACTAGTGTTCAAGTCTCATTTCTTAAATAAGGTCAGAACCAATCTTCTTTTTATATATCTGCTAAACATGAACTACACATAGCTAAAGACAACTAAAATTAAGGACATGAAGAATCTTTAAATTAGTGAAAAAATAGGACCTACTGCCCAGTTTTGGGTGGCAAAAGTATCATCTGCAGCAAAGGAAAAACACAAACATCTGCCTGGCCTTTCAAGTCATCCCTCCAGAGAGTGCAAACTGTCTCTAACTGGCTATCATATTTTTGCAGTCAAAAGAGATGCACCAATACACACTATTTTTAAACTGCACGCTAGAGGCTTTACAGCTTACAATGCAATACATAAAATTTATTCAGAAATTATGGAACTCTGTGTTTATACATTCCTTCAGCACGTGTCAATTTCCAGCTCAAGTTTTCCTGTCACTCTCAAATACGAAAATACTCCTGTGATCAAATTTAATGCAGGAATTTGGTTTATGATGTATAACTTCATATTCTCCTTTTAATATTTATAAAGTTATTATTTTTTTCCTCTTAGTCTTATAGAGAGGTTTCAGTAATATTATTTTAATGGAAATAGGCTATGGCACTCTAAGGTGTCTTTAAGAAGGAGAGGGCCTCATGAAAGCTATTGGAGTAGGGTTAATTTGGGGAATGTGAATAACTGACATCCATCTTTTTTGGTCATTTTCCCAGGAATAGAAAAGTCAAACCATACCTTGAATTGCCTTTTGACCTTGTCTCGATCGTGTTCAAAAGTAGCAGCTCTCTCCATGGCTTGGTATTTAGCTTCTAATGCACTTTCTTTCTCTCTAAGTATTTTCTGGTATGTTTTCTGAAGTGCCTGAAAACATTTAATATTTCATTTTTTTCCAGAGTTCTATTATCTTAGCACCCTACATGTCTCATTACTGTAGAGCAACCAGAATCAGAGAATATTCTGAGCTGGAAGGGAACCACAAGGACCACCATGTCCAACTCCTGGTCCTGAACAGGATGCTCCAACAATCACACCATGTGCCTAAGAGCACTGTTGAAACCCTTCTTGACACCTGTCAGGCTTGTGCTGTGACCACTTCCCTGGGGAGCCTGCTCCACTGCCCAAGTCCCCTTTGGGTGAGGAACCTTTTTTTAATGTCCTGCCTAAGCCTCCCGCGGCACAACTCCAGGCCATTCCCCGTCACTGTGGCCACAGCCGCGCAGGGTGCGGTCTCCATCCCCAGACGCGCACTCTGACAGCATCCCGATGGCTCAGCAGGAGAGCACCGGGGCACCACTTCCCCAGCACCTTGCCTTCCCTCGCAGCCGTCACCTCCCTGCCACAGCTTTCCCCAGGAAGCGGGACGAGTCCTTGGCAGCCTGAGCTTCGCTGCTCAGTGCCCTCACCCGCGGGGCACCGGGCGCTACCTGCAGCTCGGCGCGCAGCCGCTTGTTCTCCCTGTCCAGCTTGGCCTCCTTCTTCACCATGGAGGCCACCTCGTTGTTCTTGCTGACGCGGAAGATCTCGTACTCCTTCCTCAGGCGCTCGTACTCGGCCACGCACTCCAGCTCCTGCACCGAGGCCGTCGACTTGAAGCTGGCCCCGATGAGGCCGCCGGGCCGGGAGCCGCCGACGCGCCGCAGGGAGCCGCGCAGCAGCCGCGCCTTGGGCTTCACCTCCACCGGGATCTCGCAGGCCTCGCCGCCGCCGCCGCCGTACGTGTCCTCGATCACCTCCCCGACCGCGCCCGCCGGGCTCACCNCGGTGCCCGCGGCGGGACCTGGCGGCGGGGCCGTGCCCGGCGCGGAGCCTTCCCGGCGGCGGCCGCGGGCCATGGTCCGCTCCTTGCGGCCGCCGGACGAGGAAGGGAGAGCGGGAGGAAGCTGCCCCGCGGGCCGCCTCTCTCCCTCCCTCTGCCTGCCGCTCCCGCCCCGTCCCACGGAGGCTCCCTGCTCGGGACCGCTGCTGGAGCAGCCCGGGGGAGGGGGCACCAGCCGCTGCCAGAGGCTGGGGAAAAGCGGAGAGGGAGAGCCGGAGGGGCTGGCGTTGGCAATCCGCTCCTCTCAGCAAAAAGCGACGGCGTTTTAAGGTTTTGCTGGTAAAAACGAGCTAATGTGAGGTCAAGGCAAACTTTCCCATTCCCGCTGCCACTATCTCGGCCTCGTTGGGGATACTTAAGCAAAAAGAAAGAAAAAAGTTCCCATTTTCTCCTCACCGCATCCATTTCTCCTCAACTGTCCATGTCTACTCTCTGTCACCTGGCTGGAGCTCTCAGGTTGCGCCGCATCTCTACACGCTTATATCGCGCTGTTCCCCTTGGCCAAACAGGGACACAAACTCAGGTTGTGCCACAATCTTTGGTGTTAAAGAGATCTTGCAGGGGGAATTACTCCTCACAGGTCGGAAGTTCTGACCTCTGAGACCAGCTGGCACTCTCCGAGGAAGAAGAGCTGAGAAGAGCTGTTAGTGGCACCACCAAGAAGTGAGCACTGGGCAATGGTGCCATGTCGTGCCCGACGTCAGGGCTTGCACCCTGTGCACCTCACAGGAAATTTGTGAATTCCCTGTTTGAAGATCTTCCTTGTCAAGATAAAAAAGCCATGGATTATCAACCCTATAAATTATCCTAATGACTTCTCTGTCTCTCAAAAAATCCTGTTTGGTTCCTTCACCTGTCATAGCGAATTCAGTGTAACAGATCCCTATGGCTCAGAATCTCAGAATCTGCCCTACCTTTGGCGTGAATGACAAAAATGTCACTACTTCAAAACAGATTTTGCCTCGTGTATGTGCCAGGTTTGTTAGCCGTGACCAACGGAGCCATTTCCTCTTAACAATGAGGAAAAAAAAAAATCTTAGAAATGTCTTTCCAATGAGACATTCCTGAGTTTCAAAATCTGCTGGAGGGGGCAGTTACTTTTGTGTACAGTAGAAATAGAACAGAAGATGTCGCTTTATTTCCCTGAGTAAAAACTTTGGGTTTGGAGAATATGTGCTTTCCCCCCCCCCCCCCCCCATTTTATCCCATTATTTTCCTGACGAAAAAACAATCATTGTTTGAATATAATTTATTTATAAATCACATTGGTGATCTATTCCATTTAAACCCTGTTTCACTGAAAAAGACAGATACAAAATGTGTGACAATTGAGGGAAGAGGAAGGGTACTGCTATGTTTTCTCTGATATTGACAGTAACGTAGCTTGCACAGTACTAGGTGATTCAGCAAGTAAGTCTGTAGTTCTGTAACAAAGCAAGGCTCTTGGTTTCATTTGTGTAGTATCAGGCAGTTTCTGCACTTCACTGCTGTCTGAGCTCTGGGAACAATTAAAAATACATTCATGCTGGTGCTTGAACTGAATTATTTTCATATTCTGGGTTTTTTGAATATCAAAATCTCCAAGCTTTAAGCCTAGAATAAAAAGTGTAGCATTGTAAGAGCTCTTGGATTCCTTCTAATAATCCACTTGACATTAACAAATAGATTGGAAGAACTGTAAATGCTGTTTCTCTAATGCTGCCCCTGGGTTCATTATGGAATTTTTATGGATAATAAAGACCATATTAACACAACCCTTTCTAAACAGAAAAATTACACTGCTTCCCTATTGCTTCATGGATTGGTTTTCCTAATGTTTAGAGATTAGAATAGCTTACTTCAATATCTAATTTGTAAATTAACAAAGTTTGCTTTAAATCGCTGATTGGGACAACTCAGAAAGCAATCCAACTGTTCATTGCACAAATATTGGAAACAGTCTGAAGACGGGCTGTCAGCTTTCAGAAATGAATTGACCCATAGAATCATTTGCTGGAGAAAACACCTTATCAAGTTCTTAAAAAAATTCTCTTCATGTGCTACTTTTAAAGTGTCAATTGGAGCAGCCATATCCTTTGTCCTGTGAGGATATTGATGCTGGACGTATTGTGTCATAAAGTTCTTCACTGGTCAGTGAAGATATTTGGGGTAGTTGAGCAGCTTCCTATTTACCATTTCCATAATTTACATAATTTAGGCAGTTTATTAAAATATTCCAGGAGTGAAATGTGCTGGGTTAACCTTGGCCAGCTCTTATTGCTACATGATGTATTGTTGAAGTTTCTTACCCCTGACTTTATTTCATTTTAGGTGTTGGTGACTGTTGACAAACAAGTTCTATGGATCTAAGGATCTGTCCCATAGAGAAAAGTACAACTGCAGGAGTTAGACCTTTGCAAGAAGGTTTGGTTTTTTACATGTATTATTAAGTTCAGCTCTGAGTTAGAAGATATTAATTTCATAAAATATTGTATCTAATACCTAAGAATTCCATTCAAATTTAGTCTACAAGGTCAAGATATGGCAAGATAAGAGGAAGCTTAGGAAGGCTGAAGATGATAAGTTGCCACAGATTGATTAACCAGTAAAAACGAGAGTTCCTTTATTTAGATTGAATGGTGATTATGACCTGAAAACAGAGGGTGCTCTAAATCAAAGAGAGGTGACCAAACTTCTGCATAACATCCTTTCTGTTAACTCAGAGCCTGGAATGACTTTTAAGGCTGTATACTACAGGCATAAGCAAAGTGTGTTAAAAATCCTTCACAAATCAGTATTTAGTTGTTTTTTGCCTACACTGAAGGGAGTTGAAAATATTTTATTATCTCATTCATTATTCAAAAATATCTGTGTCTGGTAGAATATGATAAAGGAATTCTAGGGAGGACATAGAGTTAAAGGATGTAAAATGCAATTCTTAAAAGATTGCTTTTGTCCTGGATTATACAGTCTTTTTACAAGGGAACAGAGTGATAGCACAAGGGACAATAACTTTAAACTGAAAGAGGGTACATTTAGACTAGATACTACAAAGATGATCTTTACTGTGAGTGGTGAGGCACTGGAAGAAGGTTATCCAGAGAAGTTGTGGATGCTCCATCCCTGGCAGTGTTCAAGGCCAAGCTGGATGGGGCTTTGAGCAAACAGAGCTAATGGAAGGTGTCCCTGCTCATGGCAAGGGATTTGGAACTAGATCATTTTTAAGGTCATTTCCAACCCAAGCCCTTTCATGAGTCTATGGTTCTATGGTATAAGCTCTAAAAGGAGACTTGCTGTTGGGCTATTCTTTATTAACTTGCTGTCCTTCCCCAGTACTGTACATTGAGCACAAAGTGCAAGTCTGAATAAGCCTAATGGCTGATCTACTTACTCAGCTTCTTTGTTTTTTCTAACAAGGCCTCATGGTTTTCAATTGAGAAGATCTTTTTTGAATCTGGTACGCTAGCTGTTTCAGGAAAGCCTGAAACTGCCAAATCTTCGAATTACTTTGTTGTTTTTGCCCTGTTGTTACATTTGCATTTTGTTCACCTGTGCAAAACATGTCTGGACATCTGCCTCTGTCTCCCATGGTAAGCATCTGCAGTTCTGTGGTTCTCCAGCCACTCTGGCTGGTGTGTAGGGTTCTGGAGCCATGTGCAGCTGAGGTGATGGCTGCTGGATGGTAGGGAGGTAGATGCCTTCTTCCATTTTTCATGTGTCACAGCATGGCTGTGGTTACGTCCATCATTATGGCTGGCTTACACCTTGCAGTTTTTCTGTGACCTGACATGAAATTGTGTAACTGGGATTTGAGTAATTTGAGGTGTTGTGAATATAGGAGACAGGACAACTAAGAAATTGATCACAGTTCATCATTAGCTCAACAAGTTAGAAATTAACATCCATAAGCAAGACTTTGTCATAAACTTTCTTAGAAGTAGGACTGTACAGTTGAATTCTGAAGAAACACACAGAAAATCCCACCTAGAGTCTTAAGATAATTTATTTCAATAGTAATTTTTATGAGAGTCACTAATACACCTGCTTTTTCTTTTCAAGTTAAAATAATTAAACATACCTGCGGTTAATTGTAGACTGCTTAACAAATTCAACCCTGGGGCATAGTTCTAAGTTCAAATACCTACTGAACTTGTTATGCTTCACTCAGTAACTTTCTTACAGTCTGGCAAGTTGAAGTAGTCAGCTTCTTTCAAGAATCCATTTGCTGAGAGGCCTGAAAGCTACCTGGAGCAAGGATGATGAAAATCATAATGAAGGAGAGGACATTGCTTTCAAATGCTCCCTCAACTTTGCATGTCATAGCCCTTTGCCACTAGAGGACAGCAAGACCTCAGGAAAATGGGGTTGGGTGAGGAGGTGGGGGAAAAGGAGAGAAATTGCTTACACAAAAGTTAAGAAAGCCTTAGTTCAGAAGTTACATGCTTCTAGGTATAATCGATCTTATTAAAATTGAGTCGGTTTGGGAAGATGTTTCAAGACAAAATAAGGGGGAGGCAGATAAATAATGCTGAAGTTTTAATGTAGTGCTTTGTTTATCAGTTATAGATAATTTTGGAAAAGTACAATACTAATTAGTTTTGAGAGCTGTATGCTGTTTCCATTTAATCCATACATAGTTTTGTATTGATTTCAGTCAAGAGTAGAGCTGTCTTTTGAAATCTTAAAAAGCTTATCGGTGTTCTGATTTTTGATGAATAAATTAGATGCTCTTATGTAGAAAGATTCTTACAGTCTGTTATTTAGAATGGAAATAATAGACTGAACACACTGAAAAGGAATCTTCTGCCTCTACACCTATTTTAGTCCTATTTATGACTGTAACATCTAATGCAAGGACTCCTTAAAGCTTTCAACATAAATTATAGGAAATGCATTCAGAACTGTTCAAATCATAACCAAAATCAAACTTTTCACCTTCACAGCATTAGTATGTCAGACAAGAAAAACTTATTTAATCTTTATAGTAAGTCACTTGATGGTATTTCTCCATTAAGGGTTTAAAATCCTCTTTGAAGTGACCTTAGTTTGTCAAAACTCACTGAAGTGAGTTTTTAACTGAAAATTACACAATGAGTTATAATCCTAGAAAGAAGAGCTCTTGAACATCTATTTTATCATCACTGGATCATCACTGAACTGAGAAGGACGTATCAGCTTTTGTAGTCTCATGGTCATTTTATTCCAGGCCAGTTGGATTAATGTATATGATCACAAGGCTGAGGAACAACTAATCTTGTTCACCAGAAAGGTGAGGTGAAAGTGAAGGAAATACCCAAACAATCAGCAAAACAGAGACAATAATGACAATCAATGCTGTTGCCATGCTCCTTATTGCTTCAGCCTAGAGCCAGAAAACAGCAATGGCGCATTGCAAGGGATGAATACAGAGAAATATGCTAAAACTTGCACCTAATAATTTTGATGATCATTTACGAGTGCTCTTTAGAAAATCTTGTGTTAGTGGGAATGTGAAATTCAATAGGACCCAAGTGAAATTTCATGAGTACTTTCATGCTGCATTGTTCATCATCAGAACATCTGCCTTCTTGGCAGAGCTGAGTGTCCCAATAACTTATCCTGTTTGGGATTTGCAAATTAGGCATCCTAAATCTGAACAAAATGTTATTTGAAACCACATGCAAATGGCACTGCCAATATAAGAGTTTGGTACCTGAGTGAGTTTTTTAACCAGTGTTTTTTCAGCCTGGAGCAATTAGATCCTGCATCTTTTGTTTCCCAGAAGGTTTCCTTGACCTAGGGGCTATATGCAGGACTGGGCTCAGACTTTCCTGCAGCTTTCTGGGGTGAACTAGTATTACATACAGCAAGAGTGCATGTTTTATGGGACCATAACAAACTATAGGAATCATGATTCTCTAAGTCAGTGATTAGGATTCCTCTTCTCTTCCAGCAAGCAAAAAAAAAAAAGTATTCTGTCTCCAGATGTACACAGATGCACAGATGAAGATGAAATGAATTCTTGCTCCATTTTAGATGCCTGATTCTGGGAAGCACCAGAGATCTCAAGAGTGATCAGGTATAAACCATAGTCATTCATCATTCCTTTAGGTAGCTGTTGTCTCTGTCATTCTGTATTCTGTCTGTGCTCAAGTGTGATTCTGCCCTTGTAGTCTCTAGTCTCAGATGTTTAAAGCCACAGAGTGCACTGTCAGGGCAAGAGGCTTAAAATTTGGTGTGACAGTACTAGAAGATGTAATATTTAACTCTCTTTCTAGAATAGTCTTTATTCAGTGATGCAAATGGTTGCAGTTCACTAAGGTACCAATTTAGCAGTGTCCTTAATCATGCCTAATCTGTAATCATGTCAGTATTTACTTTGAAATCCAAGGGGCTAATTCCTTCCTGACACTTTTTCTTGCAGTTGGTGTCATCCTTATCTTCAAGCACATGCAATTTTGTTTTTAGGAGTCATAAGGACAGCGGCAGATATTTTTTTTTTTCCGACTTGATCAAATGCAAAAGAAATTATGTTGAAATCCTGTGAAAAGTTTCTTCAGAAATCCCTGCATTGTTAGGCTAGGTTAGAAGAGCCAGCAGAGTCATGGCATGTGGGATGTTGAATCCCATCTTTAAGAAAATAAATACTAGAAAGCTTCCCAGAAGTTCTTAGTGCATTTGAAACTCTGTTTTCAGATATGAATGGGTCCCATGAAAGGATTATATGCTCTGAACTTCCAGAGACAGGTCCTTTTCATCTAGCTGAAAATTAAATACTAAGTTCCTTTAGTTTTTTATTGATGCTCCCAGTTTTAATTATGTAGCTTGAAGTGCTTATTACAGGGTTGCTGCTATATTTTATTATATGTAGTGCTAAACAGGATACAATTTCAATAAACTAATTGGATAGTGTGAAAATTGCTGAAATGAATGAAAAATGTTATGTATTTTCCATGGAGTTCATGTTATTAGATAGAAAATGTAGTTACTTGTGTGCTACATTAGTTCTGCATTTACGAGCTGAAACTGGCAACCACATGATGTAGAATTTTATCTCTAAACCATAATGTGGCATATTTTTCAGTAAATTTATGTTGTTTCCTAAAAAAATTCTCACGCTACTGGGGTAGCAGTTCTTTTTAGTACTTCATTTTCTATTGTGTTTAAATTCTCTGTATGAGACATGTATTGAAACCAAATTACGTTTCTCTTTTTATAACTGCAGCAGATTCTGAATATCCTGAGGCTATACCTGACTGGCATACAGAAAGATGAGATAACCATTGCATAATAGGAGTAGCTGGAGAACACTGGAGCTGAAAATACTCTTTTAAACATATGAAATTTTAAAAATGTGACTCAAATGAAGAAGGATTTTGGGGTCAGATATATATTAAATAAAGTTATATTTTATGCCTTGAGGACTTCAAAAGAAAGGACATACCACATAATTATTCATTTCTGAAAAGTTATTTGCCCAGTTGTCCTCTACAAATTTATTTTTCTCCCTTCCAGTCTTCATTTCCATGTCACCTTTCACCATCTTTCAGTACATGCCAAAAGAATAGTCAGACAACCAGACAGATACTAGCAGGGCCTCTTCTCTCCTGATACTCAAGGATGAGTGCTGCAAGGGCTACACATTTCTCTTCACTCTTTTAGGTATTGCTCTGCATCACAAGTCTGACTTCATCCCCTCAGATCGTAATTTAGTCTTCTGTCTCTTTAAGGAAAAAAAAAAAACAGCAAAAAATCCATCCTCCAACAACTGCTGTTTGAAGAGACATCACATGTGCTAAAGGAAGGGGAAAAATATGAGAGGTATCTTTTTGGCTTGGGGTCAACGTAGATGAAAGTATTATCTGGCAACCAGAAGACTGCACTCTCTCTCATCAATATCTCTGTGGTAGGAAGCAGAGCAAAGGTGTTTCAAATCATGGAGAAAAGACAAGCCAAAGAGTTTGGTGTGAGGTACAATCTTTAATACCTGCTGGTATCTCAATTGCATTAGAAAACAATCTTTGCAGTCATGAGGGCTAAGCTTCTTTTTTGATTGTTTCTGCTCTGTGCAAAGAAAGCAAGCAGTAATGAGAAGAGAGACCTAACTGTCCAGGGCAGTTTCTAAGAACAAACAAAACAAACTTCTTCTACATGTTTTAAAGACATTTTAAGGTCATTTTAAAGACCTTTAAAGACCATCATGAATTGAAAGGGAAAGCAGGCTATAAAACATCTTTGCGATGTATTTATAAACAGCAAAATATCACTTCATTCTCAAGCAAGGTAAATAAAGCCATGAAATACATAGCTCAGACCTGTCAAAAACATACTGCCTTTGAATCAGAGGAAATATTTCCCACTACATCTTCAAAACAATTTTAAAATTCTCTCTGGCAATGAGACTAGTCTTCAAAACAGCAACCCTACCTAGCTTTAAACCGTTAAATGTCAGAGCTGAGCTTATGTTCACAATGGAACTAAATGATGAACAGCACCAACTGAATGACCTTTATTGAGTAAACAATTTGTTGCAGTCTCTGGTGAAGCCTTTCCATTGACATGCCTTTAGATTAGAGGATACGGTAGAATAAACAGTACTGATAGCTAACAGTAAAGGAAACATTCAAAATACTACTTTATTTCTCCATCCTCCCTAATTCCTGCCACTTCATTCTCATGTACCTGCTAAAGAAATGCCCAAGGGTGCTTGAAACATTCAGAGATTTCTTTGAAAATTAATCTGCATGGAAAAGAAATTGAGAGCAAGGGCAACATTCTTCTTGCTACACAGGAAGATGGAAGAAAATAACTGTAATTTTTGGGTTAAGGGCCATCTTGTATCAGGAAGTCAGGTAGCAATGAGCTTTTCTTTTCCCCTACAACACTTGAATAGCTTGGAAATTAACTGGGCACAAGTGAAGCACCTTTGCTTTGAGGTATCGTGGCAGTTCTTCTTCAGAGAAACAGGAGAACTGAGATGGGACATTAATATCTAGCAAATAGCAAACTTGTGTGCTAGGTTTCAGAACCAAACATCTCCAAATTCCTTCTGCTGGCAATGTGGCAATGCCTTTCTGGAATTGCATTACAGGGTCCATTCCCTGCAGAATGTGCTGTCGAAATAAGGCCATGACTCTGTTCTATTCCTGTTGCAGTTTAGTGCATGCTATTAACACAGAGTAATGTCACAGAATTACAGAATATGCTGAGTTGGAAGGACACCACAAGGATCATTGAGTCCAAGTCCTGGCTCTGCACAGGACCATCCCCAAGAGTCTCACCATGTGCCTGAGAGCATTGTCCAAATGATGCTTTAACTCTGTCAGGGTTGGTGCTGTGACCACTTCCCTGGGGAGCTTGTTCAGTGCCTGACCATCCTCTGGGGGAAGGACTTTTTTCCGATGTTTAACCTAAACCTCCTCTTACTCAGCTTCAGGCCATTCCCTTGGGTCGTGTCACTGGTCAAGAGAGAGAAGAGATCAGTGCCTGCCCCTCCTCCTCCCCTCAGGAGGAAGTTGTAGACTGCAGTGAGGTCTCCTCTCAGTCTCCTCTTCTCCAGGCTGAGCAAAGTGTCCTCAGCTACTCCTCGCCAGGCTTCCCTTCCAGACCCTTAACATCCTTGATGCCCTCTAGACATTTTCTAATAATGTCATTACATTGTGGCTCCCAAACCTGCATCCAGGACTCAAGGTGAGGCTGCCCCGGTGCAGAGCAGAGGGGAAATCCCCTCCCTTGCCTGGCTGGCAGTGCTGTGCCTGATGCACCCCAGGAGGCACTTGGCCCTCCTGGCTGCCAGGGCACTGCTGACTCGTGTTCAACTTGCCATCGACCAGGACCTACCCTGGAGAGGATACTGCAGTGCTTGCATACTTCTTTTCAAAGGCCAATGTGTGTCTTTGGTTAGCCTGAAACATAGGATGGTGTTTAAGTGGTTATGGTTTGTTTTTCTGAGCATAGGCAAATACGTGTTCCATATGAAGTGTCTCCTGAGGCACCAGGCACTTTCAGAAGGGTGTGAAAGCAGAATACCAGCCTAAGACCGCAGCTCACAGACAAATGTTGAGAGCACAGATGGGATGCTGTGCCTGAAGCCTACAGGGAATGAGCAACAGAGTTGAGCATGTGTTTTCTTCAGTGATGGTTGGGTAAAGATTGTGTTTGGTAGTGGGTTCTGATTTTGCATTTCAGTGCAGTCATGAATTTTCATGAGGTTCACGAAGATACTTATTTAGTCAGTCACACTGTAGGGAAATTTTGCTGAATGTATGAGTATCTTGCTCTCTTATAGCATGTTGTCATTGGTGAGAAGAGCTGGAGTCTTCTTTTGTCAGTTATTTAAAACAAATTGGTGAAGAACAAGTGTTGTAAGCAATTAGGACAGTTCTAAAAAGTTCCCTCCCCAATTCTGTGCTAATTAATGAGGAATTATCTTAAATCTGTGACAAATTCAACTAAGAAAGTAATCAGTCTGTTTGTGAGGTAAATGAATTCTTTGTCAGCTTGAAATCTATCAGTAAGTGTATCAGGTAAAGACAAGTGATCTATGCATGTTCGTGTTTCTGATATTAATCCAGCTGTTTATCTCCTTTTATACGTTTGCTCCTCATTAGTTGTCACATGCATAATTTATGAGCTAGTTTTTCAAAGCAGAGATTTCTCTACATTGATTCCTGTATTTCTTCTTGTGAAGTTTTGCTGTAGGAAACTTAAAACCTAAGAGGATCATATCATATTAATGTGTAAACCTGTTCAGAGTGACTGAAAGAAGCAGCACATATCCCTTGCAAACTGGTATTGTCTTTTTGCAGGGTTCCAGCTACATGGAAAGGACATGAAATTGTTTGATTCATTTTTCAATAAGTAATGCATGTTTATTTGGTTACCTGAGACGTCTAAAATTAATCTAAAACAAGCTGTGCAAGATTTGGTGTATTATTTGGTAGGGTGCTTGTCAGTGTTCAAGGTCGTGTGGCTGAGTGACCTGCAGGAGCTCTCGGAACAGCTGAGGTAGTACGGGAGGACAAAAGGATGGGAAGAGTGGGAGGCTGCAGGGGAGCAGAGGTGGAAGTAGGAGCCTGCCCCAGAGCAACACGTTTGGATGTAAGGGGGGAGGTGAGAAGTGGATATTAACAGAGCTTCAAGCAGCTACACTTCCATATGGTTAAACAGCTGTGTGCTTGCTGCTCTCAGTTTTCCTATTACGGCTTGGAGCTGATTCATTCAGAGACACACACCAGACCACAGCATAACGAAACAGAGCCTTGCTTTCTATCTGGGTTATGATATTTTAATTAAATACCAAGTAAAATATTAAAAAGATCTCTAGGTGACTTAGAAATCTAACTTACTTTTTCATCAGATTTCTTAGAACAATGTTGAATTGGCCTTAAACTCTATCTAAACCAGAGTAAAAATGGGGTCTAAATACTGGTGCCCAATGCGCAGCCATAATTATTTATTTTAAAGAATCTTAGTGTTTTTTAGGAAATGTAGAAAATGAGAAATGTTATTGTTGCACTTTTCCTTTAAATCACTTAGGCTGGATTGTGAGACTGAAGAGTAAGCAGTGGTATTGGCAGAAAAAAAGTGGGAATTTTGCTAAAAATGTAAAGGAGAAACCGAAGGTGAAAGAAATTGAGTGCCCTGAAGAACTATTTTTCTTATTACATGATTCTTTCCTAGACCCATAACATCTCTGAACAGATTATCCTGTTCTTAATTTTTGTATCTTAGAAGTCTACATTACTTTACTGAGACTGTGGAACCTTGCATTTTAAATCTTCACTAATGTCTGCTGTGAATATCATGTTTGATTGATGAAAGAAATTATTTTTTGGGGTAGTTAATCTTTTTCTTCAGTCCCTCTTGCTAACTTTGTTATAATCCTTTAGGTAAGCATTTTGAAATAATACATATTAAAGAGAATTGAAATATGGAATAAATTTGGAAGATTTTAGGAAGGTAGCAAAATCTTAAATGTAGTTGAGATCTTTGCTGACACATCATTACTAGGTGACAAAATATACTGAATAGCAAAGCTATAAAGAATTGTAAGATTACATAACATTTGGATTTGAATCATTCTTCTGGGCTTTTGGTTCTGAGATAAAATACATCCACTTCAGATGTATTTTCAACAGCTCTTGCTTTTCTCCATTTGTAAGTAGTGCAGATATTACTGAGGCATCTGTGTACAGACATAGGTAAGAGTAGGTAAGAGTCACTCATCCAAGTCTTTTTTGCAAAGCTGGTGCAGTTAACAGGGCTGGCAATCCACAGCCTTCACTCTTTAGACCTTTCTTCTTCTTCCTGTAGAAGAAATTCCTGCAGACCAAGTTAGCCTGAAATCAGTGAAGACAGAACAGACCCCCAACAGTTCCATAAACAACATGTCATCTTGAGGCGAGGCTGTGACAGGAAAGGACTTCCTACAGTTTATGTTTCTACTTCTGCAGAGGAAAAGCTTGGCCTGGATGTAAATAACTCTTTCTACATATTCAGTGGGATGGATGAAAACTGTAGTATAGTATCACACATAGCACCATTTTCATCACATTTCAAAATTTTGTAGAAAACTGCCCACTTTATTTGCACACTTCTTTGAAGAAAACCTGTGTTAAAATACTTGAACTGTGATAGTTCAATGTCCATATTGCTTATTCATATTTTGACTCAAATCCTCTGAAATGTATGGAAAAACATGTACTGCGTTCCATTTTTAAACCACCTATTCATGCAGCCCGATATCCAAAGGAAGTTGGCTCTTAAAGAAGTGACTTCCACTCAAGGGTTCCACTAAAATGTATACCCACTTTGCAAGCAAATGTGTCTTTCTTAACAAAGCAGATAAAAAAACCTTAAAGGTGCTTGTGAAAAACTCTAGAACTTTTCTCAAAAACATAAAGAATCACTAGCAATATCACTGAATATAATAGAAGTTGTAAACAGAGAACTGCTTTCCCTTAGAAATAGAAGTAAAAAAATTCTCTTCTAAGAAAGCCTTTGAAAAGAAGAAGTAAGATTATTTCAATTGTACAGTTCATGTCATACATTTTCTAAAGAAAGTGTAATCCTGTGTTAATGCAGCTTCTTTAACTTGACTCTACAAGGTTGGGTTTGAACCGAAAAACCCCTTCAGGAGTTTTAATGTATCTCTGAATACTCTGGAAGAGTGAGATTCTACAAAGGAGACATTGCACTAGTTATTTTAAGTCTTCCAAAAAGAGATTTTGCAATCTTCATACATCAGTGGGGTTATTTTTTTTGTGTTTGCAGAAGCTCAGACTTTTAATATATCTTTCCTTTTTTCATCACTTTGAGCATATATGGTTATAAATCTCTTTTAGAGTGACTTATGATCAAATTCTTGCAAATACAAATGTAAATACATCAGAACTATATTTTCTAGGATCGCAATTCTGCATTACTCCAAATTTTTCAGTCAGCATTGGATTTCTTTTAGTCAGTTAATTTCCTTCAATTACAATGTTGAGCTAGATTCAAGTACTGCTCTATAATATCTAGGAGATTTTTTTAAAATATCAGTGTCAGGTGACATGATTGTAAATTCTTTTCTCTTCATGGATACTGTATCTTGAAAAGGGGGGAGGGGATTTGGAAGGTGGAATGGGCATGGAAGTTAGAAACCACTAAATGAAGGCAGAGAACAAAATGGCATGGAAGAAGAAAAGTATAAAATAAATGAGATGAAGGATATAGAAGAGCATTCAGTTTCAGAAAGTCAGAAGAATGTATCTGACAGACCACAAAAGCAAGTGCAAGGGGCAGAGTTGATTGAAAAGAATTTGCTACACTGCACATTTTTCATCAGAACCAAGCTTTGCACTTAGTTGCCCAAGCCTTCAACTTCTCAGGTACACCGGTTCCATCAAAAGGAGCTGAATTGATCCTCTCTTTCTTTTGCCTGATACCAATCAAAAGACAAGAAAATGAAGAAGTTCCTAGGGTCCAGCAGGCTATGAAATGCATTTTGAATAACACAGCTACTTCTACAATACCAACTGAAATGTATCAGCTTAGTTACCATGCCAATTAGCTATAAATAGATCTTGTCATCAGATAACACAACAGCTGTATGTTTGATATGATTTCCGTTGCTTCTTCTGATGGTAAACACTACTACATTGTAGCGCCAGATTGATTTTTATAAAGGNAGCAAGTGACTACCTGGCAAGCTGATTAATCACCAAAGAGCTGAACCGCCTGATAGCCTCAGGCTGATTGCCAGGATTAGTTTCGCAGACAGGCTCCTCTGCCGAAGCAGGACGTGAGCCGCTCCTTAGGACCGGAGACCAGGAACCCTCGCTATCCGGACAATTCATAAAACGGCACCGGGGGTCCTGACTGCCCCCCAGGCTGGCCACCCGGGCAGGGCGGGCAACCCCCGGTTCAACCGTTTTACATTGTAGCGCCAGATTGATTTTTATAAAGGGATTTCTAGCTGATATAAAATATCATCATTCCACTAACTTAAATCCATCCAAGTCTCAGTTTAGGCTCGGTGTTTGGCCAAAGAGTTTGATAGCTGATGCCAAGAAAGGTAACAGTAATGCAGCAGGAAAAAAAAAAAAATAAAAGTGAATTATAAGAGATTTTCATTTTATAAAATGCTTACCTGATTTCTGGGTGAAAAAGTTATGAAATGATAGGTGCAAGCTCCCGTCTTACTAAGCAGCTCATTTACTTTTACGTATGCTGACCACAGAGTCCTGTAAACTGAACACATGACTGCATACCTCAATTCTACCAAAGGAAAAAAGCTTTTACATACTCATTCCTTTACATCAAGGAATGGCAATGAATTTAATTGTCCAGCAAATGAGAACAACAATCTGCTGTCTTGTTTTATAGTACTGATAATTTTACAGTGTTCAATTACTCCATTTCCCATCCTACAGTAAAAGAGATGTATTAATCTAACAGTGATATATTATTTGAACTTATTATTTTGGATTCATATCAACTCATTTTTTCCCAAAGTTTCTAATAAATTGGAATCTGGTGTTTGTATGATTTCTAGATAGTATCAAAAGACTTTTGATAATTTCTGCAGCAGTTGGCTATGAATTTTTCCGGACATTTCTGAGGTATGGATCAAGTCCTCCTCGGACAAGACCTATGAACTATCACAAGCATTATCAGACTGAAATGAGTTAAACTGCTACAAAGTATATCAGACTTGCAATGAGTGCCCTGGGTTACTACATTGGCTATGAAGAATGGCTCAAGGTCCTAAAATTGCATGATGAGTGAGAGCTTTTCTTCACTGATGAACTAGATAAAAATGCAGTTTCATGATTTCCGTTTAAAATTTTAAAATTCATGGTAGTCCTACAGAGCCAAGTGCTAGCAATTAAAAAAAAAAAGCAAACCCAAGCCAAAACCCTGCATATATTTGAGGTTTCCTCCTTACAAATTGAAGATTAATTGTGTTTGACCACAGTCAAGTACAGTGTGATTTTCAAACCTTTCTAATTTTACTCAAAGGAATATTGAAATACTTCCACAGATTCTAATACTTATTTCTGTTTAACCATATCAAAGTTTTGACAGTTGCATTTTTCCTCTGCTGATTTTATGCCTTTTGAAAACTGTTTTCTTCCATCACCTCTATGGAGCAAAAGCAATCTCTGGGGCTGATTGTCATGGTACTTCATTTCCATATTTTTAAACTGTGTGAAAAGAAAGAGTCCAGCTACATGAAGCTTTCCAGAGCAAAGTCACTCAGTGCAGGTATTCAATAGTAAGCATTTAACAGAAGGTACAAGGGCTCTGTTATACTTTGGCTCATTACCCCAGCGGGCAGGAATAGTTGAAGTATGGACTCTTTGTAGTGTCTAAAATAAAACATATGCAGTAAGCCTTTGAAGGAAAAGGGTCTCATTTTACTGGTTTTTAATGTCAGCAAAGAAGAACCCAACCTAATATTTTAGACAGCTGTCATGTCCTTAAGTGGCATACAGCAGTGGATAATGCAAAATTAAAAGCAGTTTTGTTTAAAGGCAAAATCAAAGAAAGCTGTGCCCTATGAACTGTTCTGCAGCCCTCTGTATGTTCTAAGGTGCAATGATCTTTGCTGATGCAATCTTCAAATGAAAGAGTGAATTTGAGTGATTCACAGAACATCAAATTTGTAGTGTTGTTTATCAGATGTTGAAAGACTTTGGAGAATGTTCACAACTCTTACAATGAAGCATCTTCAGTTTGAGCACTTTGCTGTGAAAGTTGTGGCACTGTATAGTGAGAAAGATGTGAATGCCAGATAATGTTTACTGAAATAAAAATTTTTATGCATTCCATCATTCTAAATCTTTTTGCACATTTTTTAATTATTATGCTGCATGTACTGAAACATTGTGTTTAGATATGACAACTGTGATATTTCACTATGCAGTATTTTAGTTAATATAGTGTAATTTAATACCTAAATAAACACTGTAATTTAATATTTAAAATAATATTTTCTAAATATGTAAAAGGCCACCATGTTATATATGTCTCCTTGATATATGGGTATGAAGTAATTTAATAAAATATCTTTTTTAATTAAATAAAGGAGAAATAACTTTAAAATATTTTTAAATTCTGAGTCCTTTTCAAGAGTGGTATAAATTAGATGGATTGGCAACCATTTGATTGTAGTGCCCTCAGCTTTCTTAAAAATAATTTGACTTTGGGAGGAAGCCTCGATACACGTAGAGCACAGGAGAGAAACTTAAACCTTTTTCAGTGCCTTTCCCGTAAGTCAAGTGCTGCTAATGCAGTTTGTTCACCATCCCTATGGAATTCTAACAGTGAGGCCCTGACCTTGACTGGGATATGATAGCTCAGATTTCTGAATCTATGGAAAATCCATTTGAAGTCACTGATGTACACCTGAGTGGTTTTTTTATCACAGTTTATCATCTCTTCTATTTGTTTTAGAAGACCACAAGTATCTAACTGTATAAAACTAGGCTCAATATGATTCACAAAGATAGGGCAAGCTAAAGAAAAGGTTGATATCACAAAAATTGCCCTTTTAACAAAATAAGGTCAGTGTTAAGGAGAGTTTTCAATCTGTTTTCAGGAAATAATGAAATTAAAATAATGCTGTTCTAGATTTCAGGTTCACCATTGCTAACATTGCTTTTCTCCTTGCAGAGAGAGAGGGGGAAGAGATCATTCTTGTCATGCTCTCTCTTCATCATTATAAGTAGGCAATTGCACCTGCAGGCAGATGTAATCTACCAGCTGTAACTAAGACCAGAGTTGCACCAAAGAGCACTTTGCCTTATGCCTACAAAAAAGATTTCTTTTGGCTTTACTGTGCTCTGGCAGTTCAGCCAGGTATCTTGTTTATCTATACTTGCTTTTTATGTCCTTATGAAAAAGGTTTCCAAACAGCGTAAGTAATGTGTTCTCATCGGTAAGCTACAATACCTGCACTTAAAGAAACATTGAATTAGCTTTGTTTAACACCATAGCTTCTACAGAGGATTGTAATTATTTGCAAAGGGGAGATGGAGAGTCCGTAGCTTCCCCGTTTAGAAAGGAGCATTTAAGAAATCACTTGCCTTATGTTTATTGTGTGACGTGAAATGCTAGGAAAAGCAACTATAGATTTTTCAGATCCACATCCTCAGGTGGAAAAATATGTTTGAGAAACCAGGTTCAAATAGCAAGAGTGTTGTTATGCTGTGGGTGTAATTTTCTTGAGAACTGTGCACACAGAAAAGAAAAACTGTGCTTTTAGTTTATAAATTAAATCCTAAATACTGCGGGGATCTCCTTTGCCCCAGGAGACCCCACAATGTACAGAAAAGTCCAGGTTTCCGGCCCGTGCTGTTGAAGGAGTCTGGTGTTGTTTGTTCGTGTTCTCAAGGCAGTTTATCAGTTCCTTATCAAAAGTAGATTTCTCTGCCCTGCCAGGGTCGACACAGAACGTGTCCAGAGACACACTGTGCCCACCCCGGGTGAGCTGTAATCTTTTATACTAAAAACTACGTATTAAATGTTTATAATTAATTACCAATCCATGCCCCTCACATCACCATGTCCAGATCTGTGTCAAACCAATCCAAAAGTGCCAGCATCACCAAGAAGATGGAGGTTATGAAGAAGAACATAAGATAACATGCCATGTGTAAAAATCCTCCATCTTGTGCCTCAGACCCCCCTGTACAGATCTCCAACCCCCCTGTACAGAGCCCTAAACCCCCCTGTACATACACTCAAATTCTTTTCTTTTTATCATTCCATGGTCCCTGACACCTCTGGCAAGGCTGAAAAGCCTCCTGACCAGGTTTTGGGTCGGCCAAAGGCATCATAGGACCCCCCTGGGTTCCAACAAAATACAAGTCTGCATGTTATAAAATGGTGTAAATAGAGACCAACAAGAGAGGACAAGGATTCAGTGGGCTGGTTTTGCTCAATCTGATAGCCCATTGTGTTAGCACACCAGTACAGCAAAGAAGGAGAATAACAGGACAGCTATGCAGATGTTATGGTTAACATATGCCTAAAGTATCATAGACAAGAGGAAGGAAAGCATAAATTATCTTGCTTTTTGCTTGCTTGCCTGTTCATTTAGTAAGCCTAAAACGAATTTGGCATTGACAGATCACCATGTTAGTAAAATTTACATGTACATATTCTGAAAATGCATACCAGCCTCTTCTGACTTCTTGTAATAAGAGAGGGCAGCCAGTGGAAGGATGCAAAGAAACAACTGTTAAAATATGAACTTGGAAAAATACTTTTTTGGCAGCTTTCTGGATATGTATGAGCAGAGCCAGCTTGATCAGGACCAACAGAAAGGAGGTTGCAGTATTGCAAGGCAATGAGATGCAGATCCTATGGTTTGATAGCATGCTCAGAATCTTAGGAAGTTTCTAACTTGATTGAGATTCAGATGCAATGTGAGTGTGAGGATTTTAGAGGCAAGTCTAACTCCAAACTAGTGATCAGCTGCTGTAATGAATACTGATGAGAGAGACTTGGTGATTGGCAAAGGAAACAGAAATGAGAGATTAAAGGAAAATGTAAGAGTGTCTTAGTTTTACTCATGCTGATGAATTTGTGAGACAGAAGGAGAGAGTTGACTCATCTAGTTTGACTCATATTAATGAATCTTACTGGGTGAGTACATGGTTGTCCAATGTATTCTTAAACTCCAAAGTTGCGGCTTCTGCAACTTAGCTACTTCTGCTACTTACATATCTTTTATTGATTCACTGCCTTTATCACTAAAATATTGTTTCTAATACCTAATCTGAATTTGTTTTGCTGCAGGTTATGTTTTCTTCAGCCCTTTTTTGCCACATTAGTTATCTTTCATACTTCTCATGCAAAAATAACATGGTCACTTCACTTAATTGTTCAGTCTCTGATGGAGGTAGGATTTTAAGCTAGGTATATATTGGACTGGTTCTCAAGTTACTGAGGCTCAGTTTCAGTGTATATTCACATTTCTTCTTTCCCTTCTGAGGACCAAGAACATCGCAATTTCATATAGGATCATAGAATCAAGGAAATGATAAAACTTGTATGGAATTTTTGGATGACCTCCCTGGTTCAAACCCCAGTTCAAAACAATTCCAGCCAAGATCAGCTTGCTAGCAGCTTTGTCCAGTCTTTAATATCTCAGAGAATGGAGAGGTTGCAGCCTCTTTGAACATCTTCCTTTAGTATTTGACTGCCTTCATGGGAACAATTTTTTCTCTCCATTCTCCTATGAAGTCATTGAAGACCAAGGTGTGTCTACTTCAGTTTTCTCCAGTAGCTGCTTTCTATCATTTGAAACAAATATTGAGAAATTTTTGTGCATAACTCTTTTTGACAAATGCATTTCAAAAGTTGATGAGACAAAACTTGTTCTTTCCCCAAGAGATATCTGAACAAACTAACATCCCTCATTCCCACTACTCAAGTTAGTTTTGAATGATTTTACAAAAGGCCTGCAGAAATCTTGATTTATCTGATTTTGATGATTTGGCTTCATGAGTAAGTTTTCCAGAACAATCCCCCCTTTTTATTTTCCTTTTTCATGTTTGTTCTTATGCTTTCAATGGGTTCATCCACATTCCAGGCTTCAGAGCAAATTCCTCATTTGCAAGCTAATGTCATCTTCGCTCTTTGCTCTCTTCTACCTTCCTGAAACAAACTGGGTTAAATGTGGGGCAACTGAGTTATACATTTGCATCTCTTCTTTCACAGCCCTGGTCATCTGCCACCTGATTTCTACCATCTCATGTTTTTTTCTTTAGTATACAGACATCTAGGTTGATCAGTGGTTTGCAATATTTCTTCCTTTCGTCCTTCTCATTTCCTCTTCAGCTGTTTGCTCAGACAATATTTCTTTGGCCTATAAGATTGGATTACCATTAGTAAAACTGGATTACAATAGAATTTTAAAAATGGAAAGAAAGCAATACTTTTCTCACAGTAAAGTGTAGAAAACTAACTGTTTCCATGCAGTGGGTTTTCTTCTGAAATGACCTGTAAGCACTTCAAGTGCTGATGCTGTAATGTAAAGGAAGATTACAAAAAAAAACCAACAAAAAACTGAACAAATTAAGTGTGAGTGCATGGAAAGTCATGGTGAGAACTGATATCTCTGAAAGGATGATCACAAAGAACACAGAACTTTCAAGAATTTATTACTCTATAAACTACATCCAGAATTTTAAATGAAGGGCTATAATCCTGTGAGATTGCAATATATAGGATGGATAAATTGAATTTATATACATTTATTTCCAAACATAACGTAAGCAATAAAACAGTTAATATGCAGTAAGAATTGCACTAACATTTTTATTACATAGTTAAGTGCAAAAAACATGCCAAAGGAAGGAAAAGAGCATCATTCTTAAGTTTAAAATTACTTCAAGCAGCAGGGGAAGTAGTCTAAACTGAAAAATGCTTACTTTACAAAGTATTCTTTTCTAAATGTGAAGGTCAACTGACCCTGTGGCCTCAAATTTTGTTCTGTAGTGTAATGTGGGCTTTGTTGGCTCTGATACGCAAGATTCCTGTGATCCAAAAACATAATTAGAAAAACAGAATTTGAGTATTGAAGGTTAATGACCTTAGTGTATTCAATTTCATGCTATCCAAAGACAATTACATTGAGTTTGTTATAAGGCTATTTTTAATAGCTGCTGGATATTTTGCATTTAAGAGAGCACTTCCTGTAATTACAGAGCATGAGAAACCTAAACAGCTTTAAGAAATGTAACCCTTTCTATTGCATCCAGGTTCATTGCTGTTTAAATCCTCTGACTCCTAGGTGTCAGTTACATGGAGTTTGTCAGGAAACAAATCCCTGTGGTTGCAGTGAACAGGGTGCTGAGTTGTCTCTCCTCTTATTGAAGTCCACCAGGAGCAGAAAGATTGGACAGTCAAGATTAATGTACTTCAGACTTTGTTCTTATCTTGACTAAGAAATTATGGACAAAGTACTTCGGGAGTGTTTTTAGGCCATTGCAGCACAGGGTGTCTGCTTTCTGACTCACCTTTGCTTCTGCAAAGGAAGTGCTCTTCAGACAAGATTTCAGATTAACCTCTATTTTTTGCTTTAATTCAAAACTATTATAACATTATTATAGATAAATAACACCCTTGTTGCTAATGGTATCGAGTATGCTCGGGAACCTTGGTGCACATTAATGGCACTAACTGAATGGCTCAAGGCAACTGTCCAATGACTGCCAAGGAAAACTCCATCCTTGTCACTCCCCTTGACCTTCACATTCTTCGTGCTTTTCCTGATGATCTTCTACTGAGTTTGACTATCTGTACGGGGCAACTTAAGTGTGTACATGTGTGTGTATACATATATATTTACAAAGAAACACACATACCCCTAATTGGGCTTCACAGTAGAAATACACTTTCTTCTTTTAATAGTCTAAGAAAGACCATTTATTCCACTTTAACTGCAGAAGTCTTTTTACTTCTAGCTTTTTATCTGATTTTTTAGGAATATTTTCTGAACTGTTCTAGATTAGTCACAAATCTTTCTTTCAGGTACCAATGCCCATTAATCACAGATCTCTGAGTCTTCTAATGTAGGTGTGAAGACACAGTTGTGCTTTGTTGACTGTCTGTGCAAAATGCATGCCTTGTGAGAGCATTGCTCCCTTACAGTCAATCCATCAGGCTCTCTGCTGATGTTTTTCCTCAAGTTTAGTGATGAACAGAATTCTGCAGCAGTAGGAAGTTTTTTCCTGAAGAATTCAGTGGATTTCTAGAATCAGATCCTGGTATGATACTATAATATTTCCTGTAAGGAAACTTTCAATGTCTTTCCATGTCTACAACACCTACCAAATGTTCTTTTTGTTGTATCTTACATATCATATATCTTCTAAGCAACAATATGTTTTGGAAGTCAGCGCAATTCTGAAGGCAATGGAGACAAATTCAGGAAAACAAATTCTGAACATCTGCAGGTGAGATGAGAAAAACAACCACGCATATTTCACAGTGACATTATAAATATGGTAGTCTGGATATAGACTATAGCTATGACTCAAGTATTGCATTGCAAAATTTGAGACATTAACATGAACTAAAACTTTAATTTTGAATTCCCATTTCACCCGTTATATACTTTATGGCTGCAGTAATTCAATTACAGAAGAAATTAAACCTGTAACTTTTCTGATGATCTTTAGATGAGTCTTTGCAATGCTTCCATTTTATGGAAATAAATTACTTATGACAGACCACAGGATGAAATATAAAATGCTTTTTCCCTTCTCATTTGTAAGTAGCTGTTAGGCAGGACAACAGCAGCTAATAACCTTATTTTCAGCAATATTTTGACTCATAAAATTTTTGAAAAGTGAGTTAAAAAACGTAACTGTGCATGGATCTAAGGAGCAATTATTTTTAACCTAGAGTGATTGAATATTAATAGTAAGCTGCTTCTCTACTTGAAGAAAAGCTGATACAAGAAGAAACTGCCATGAGTAAAATTAGATGGTATAAAGACCATTTGTTTTCATATTTTCAAATCAGTTGGTGCACCTGGGGGCTTCCACTCTGCAAATAATGGGGAATGTAGAAATTATTACTTCCCTTGCTTTTAAATGAAAAAATTATTAGATTCACATTCAGAAATGTTTTTGCAATAATTTTATTAATTAATGCCTGTTAGGAAGAACTCAGAGACTTAAAAGTATGAGATAAATCTAGTCACCATGTAATTACTTTAAAATTAGATTAGCAATAAAGGCTTCATTAAAATTTTTGTAATATAAACCGACACAAAATATTTAGATATATAAAAGCTCAGTCTCTAAAATTATTTAGATCTCACTTATAAGATTAGAGAGCCTTTAGCTTCCTTCTTTGAGATAAATTCTTCTTCAGTCTACTGTGAAATAAATCCCTGTAAGTTGGAAATCTTGAAATTATTCTGTTGGAACTTGCTTGAATGCCATTATAGAGGGGAATTTTCTTTGTATCCCACTCACTTGTAGCAGTAACTGTAATTGTAAATTGTAATTCCACTCTGTCTCCTAGTATGGGCATCTCTTTACTTTGTGTGAAACATTATTCTGCATACTTATTCTACTTATTCTATGTACTTAGTGTTAATACAGGAAAGAGCATTAACAGGAAATGAGTGTGTATTAGCTATTGAATTTCAAATTCACCTGTTAACTTCCTCATCTAAACAGGGCTATAGAGGAACAAAACACCCATATTTAGGCTCATTTTAAAATAGAATTTACTAGTCAATAGGGTCTTGCATCTCCTTCCTGTAATTCCATGAATTTTCACATAATAAAGGCAAGGGTGGATACTCCCATTAAATCACCTTTGTTCACATAAATGCTATTATTACAAAAATTCTGACCATTTTCACATACATTTCATACTCTATACACCAACACCATATCTACAGGGCATATAAGTATGCATCTGTATATGCCTTTGTATGTACCTAAGATATCTATAACAAGAATTTAATCTAATTTAAAACTTTACATTTGCTTCTGAATCTCAAGATGTAAAAAGACCTTCTGCCTACTCATTATTATGAAATCCATTTTACTCTACATGCATAAATGTCTGTTACTGAATTTTAGAGATATTTTAATTTCAAAACTATCTTCACTTTTCTTCATTCTCTCACAAAGATGGTTACAAGAGCAGGCCTGTCTAAACCCTATCAAGGTCTAGCTGTTTAAAACTCCAGTAGAATTTTTAAATGCATTGTGCATCTTCAATCTAATCTAGTTTCTAATGTGATCTGGATTACAGTTTTCAGTCATCCATAACAAATTCTTCTTCAGGAATGTTTATTCAGTTGACAATAGACAAATGGGAAGTCTCTCATAAATATGAGGGTTTCTTGTACTCACCTGAAATTATTATTGGAAGAATTTTGTATTTTTAAGAGAAAGCTGTGGGTTTTAGGGTCTCAACTTTACTGACATACTGAATATCTAGAGCAAAAGAAGGACTATCTCTGCTATGTAGATTCTACACAATATAGAAGTTCTATTTTTTTCTCTTCTACTCATATCTTGATTATTTCTTTTATAAGAGTGATCAAGAGTGAGTGTGCTGTGGAATGGTATAAAACAATTGCGCTTACATTCATCACTTACTGTTTTGATTTTGATAATTAATGAACTATTTTAGAAAGAAAAAAAAAAAAGCCAAGGAGAACACTTTTTGCTTTATGTTTCTTTAGGAAAGAGAATGTTTTTATCGGTTTGCAACAAAGACAAAGAAGGGAGGATTCGCTACTTCTTGCAGCCCTTGCAGCTGCATCAGATTGAGGTGATAGGAGAGGTCACAGAGAATAGTGATGGTGACATGAAGTTTAGTGGGGTTTTGCATTGCTGTTTCAGAGGGGGAGCAGTAACCCACACTGGGACAATATGTTTCATATTCGCTCATGTGAACATTTGAAGTAAAAAGCAGCAGTATGTGACATCCTCTTGAGGCTATAGCACCTTCCATTCATCCAGCCCCTTACTTTCATTTATAAAGCCCACCGAAGGGCAATGTCAGGAGGTAACAAATACAGCCCTATTCAGATAAGGAAATGCAGTTTTAGCTGTATTTACTGAAGCACAATGGTAATCTTGTAGGAAGATCTGCAAAAGGAGCTGTTGTTTGTACATCAAATTAGGCAGATCACGGCATATAAAGCTGCTTTGTTTCAAAGTGATATGATAAAAGCTCTGCCTGTGTTCATGTTGCCCTTATGGATGTTGCCACTTCTTAGCTATTTTTCATTCATTCCCTTTCAGTTCAGAGGAGATACTAAAATATAAGAGGACTGCTTGGAAAAGGAGAATATGCTCTAAACACAGTTATAACAGGAGGAAGCCTGGTGCATAAAATCCTAGTAATGAATAGAAAATAATTAGTAAACGCCTTAGGCAAGGAGATATCCTGAATTCCTCCTGGAAAAGAAGAAAATTATGCTACTCTGTTGTATTTCACTCTTCTGAAACCTTTACAGAACTTGAGAGTTCTCCTGAAATTAGAATGCATCAGTCAGAATCCAAATGTGTCAATATTAAGCTTGAGAGCCATGAGTCTATGTGGTCCTTAGTGAATGCCAATAGGTACAGATACAACAAGAAAATATAATACTCAAAGCATATGAAAAGCACAATGTATAATATACAGCTCAGGAATCTTTAATTATAAACATAGAATTAGCTGAATGCAGCAGTGTGATTTTAGCTCTCAGCTGAATTCTCTTCATTCAAAGAAAAATAAAGCTTGCAAGATTGGGAAGGGAATGAGATACACCTCTTTCCATGCATCTGTGGAACAATGTACTCACTTCAGGCAAGAGCCATTTGTACTAATTTTTGTGCCTCTGTGTTCATTGAGGGATATCTTCCTTTCAGTCCTGCCCTTTCTCCCGTGGCTCCATGAAAACTTTGCTGCCTATCTGCATGGAACTTGTAGCTGCATGGGAAAAGGACTGGGAAGGAAGAACTACACTTATATTGGGAATAGACATCACCACTGCTACGGCTGTTAACAGAGCACACGACCATCCTTAAAGGGCCTGGACTCTGGCACTATGGTCAGTATCTCTGGCAGGACCATTCCAGGATCATGGTTGCTGCCAGCTGCTCTTCAAAATTGTCAGAGCATTTACATGTTCCGGTGTTAGGCTAGAAGAACAGTTAGAAACATTCTCTGGCAGTTAGGCCTGAGTGTTGAAAGCATAAGTCACAAAGTTGACAGTTTGGATCAGAAACTGTTAAGAATTTTCTTAGTGTGTATCAAAGTATATAAAAGGAATGACTGATTTTGCCAAGATTGTAAGCAAAATGCTGAGTAAAGCACAAAAAAATTGATTTGGGAGTTGGAGACCAAAGTGTATTATCAAATAGGAGTTTTGACCCAGGAAGAACTGTGATTCTGTGCCCAAGCACTTAAATAAATCAATTGTTTTTTTCTTTATCTCCTTTGGCATTGGAGTTTTAATACATGGAAAAGGCCAGTGTAATGCTTTTGAAAGTAACCAAACTTCAGAGCAGTATTTTTTTGCTGTGATATTCTGCTCCCTTTGGGGAATATTACACTGAAAAACTGAGGATTAAAACAACTTCATGGAGAACAATCTGGGCCTACTGGTGGCTGATGGGTAGGGAGAGAAAATTTTGCAGATTACTTCCTTGCCTGGAATGATGAAGACCTGGTAAACACAGCATTGAAGAGGGAATGATAGAAGGAAGTACCAAAAATTATAATCTGACATGCTTGGGTGGAAAAGCAAAACTTAGGAGGGTGAAGAGATGGTGCTGAAGATGTTCTGTTTGTTTTAGAAACAGAGAGGATAAGAAAGGTGTCAGGGGAGTAGAGGAGATTGTGTGTGACCTGTGAATCCAGAAGTCTTTAAAAAAAATAATAAAATTAAGCGGTTAAAAAATCTTATCTAAAAATAAGTAATATACATTGAGTATCCTCTGTTAGGTATGGAGATGAATCCGTGACTCTCAGGGGATCTAATAAATCCAAATGTTGTCCGGGAAACCGGATGTTGAGTCTAGGTTCCAGTCTGACTGACAGATATGTAAAATCTCATGAAGACAGACAGCTCCCCACTGGCTCTATGTCTGAGGAAGGTTCCTGTGCAATGTTTTAATTAAGGTTATTTATTTTTTTATTATGATGATTGCATTTTAATTGCTCATGAAGCACGCCAGGGGTGTAGGTGGAGGTGCGTTATAAATATTATATGACAGTATGTAAGGGAAAAAGTTGCAGCTTTAGAAAATACTGCTGATGCAATCTAAGAATGAAAGCAGAAATGCTTCTTTAGACCCTCTCATAGCTTTCAAATAAATAACTTTATCTTATTAATTTTCTCCATTTAACATAGGTGACTGGCAGTGTAACTCATAGTCGTGTCCAAGTTGTAGCTATGTGAAACATTTCCACTTTCAGAGCTCAGTGGGAACTTTTGGACAGGGTCAGGGCAGACATTTATACTTCCAGTGAAAACATTGTCTGAATAAATCTCTACTGGGGAAGTAGAGTGGGAAAAATAGCAAAATAAGGGGGAAAAAAAATCCTTTTTTGTGATTAGTCGCTCAGTCATTTCTTCTTTGCGTGCTTAGGTCTGTGTTTCACAGATGGACAAGGTGGAGGTGAGATCCACATTTTACAAAGGTATGCTCTGCTTGTATGGCTTTATAAAAGCCTTTGGATTTCTTTGTCTCATCCAAGGAATGGTTTTGAGATCAGGAATTAAAGTTCCTTGTTTATATTTCTATAAACTGCTCTTCATATTCATAGATTCTTGCAGTGACAAATTCTTGTTTGTGGTAGAAACTTGTGTTATGATGAATTGCAAAATATTTGTATCCATCTGAAGTTGGGTGTTCTTTTTCTGTTAGCTATTTTTGCAACTTAATTCTTGAATCATAAAAGAGCTTATGCATGGAAAAAGGCTTTTTTTCCCTTCTACTCCATATTTATTGTCAATGCTTAATTTATGAATTCAGAAAGTGGTATTTTTCAAGATGTTTTTTTATCNCATTAATCTTGAATTATTTGACATTGTACAACAATTTGTACTTTAATAGTAGAGCTTAAAGAATTCTGGTGCTTTTCACAGCTCTTCAGAAACCTAAAAAAATTGATTTAAACAATGGTTATCTTCAGGAATAAGAAACCCTAATTTTTGGCAGGTCAGTTCCATGTACTTTCTATATGTATCAATAATACTATGGGTTGATATTAATCCCCTTAGAAATTAGCTACTTTATAACTGTTACTTTTTCAGAGCTAATTCTCTCATCTCAAATAAAATAGAATTCTTCATGTGATAATGTCCTATTGTATCCTTGCTGCTAAAAATAGTATCACTATTAAAATGGCCACTGTACATATGTGAGTGGTTTTCATGTGCGGAAATCAAAACTACAACTTACAAAACATTCTTTAGATCTGCTCTTTCCTGATTTTATCTGCCTCTGCTTTATTTTGCTGGCAGGGTGTCAGAAAAGATGTTTTGCTCATCCTTTGACAGTAAAGAAACTTCTCTGCCTCTAAAGAAAATAAAAATACAGTGGTGAGGAACATTTTATGTGCCAAATATCCAAGCTAATGATTCAGTTGCTGGAAATACATACATTGATACGTCTTCATTAGCCACTGACTATTATGTGAAGTTGTGGTAAAGCCAGCTCCTCACCACTGGGAATTCCCTTCCGTGCAAGTTCTGCCCTTTGAGGGCTGTAGGTTCAGGGTAGCAGAGCCTTTGTAAATAATTTCTCTATCACACTGTGGTTGTTCCATTGTTGCACACAAATCATTTGCGTATGAAATCTGACAAAAAATTGTTTAGCTGTTCCCTCTTTCATTTCTTTGATCTCTCTTACTTGCTTCCCTTTTTGTCTTTATAGCCCCTTAGTTTATTTCCACCTCTTCCTCTGGTCTCTCTTCATCTTCCATTTCCTCCTACCAGTTCCATTTCCATCCCAAACAATGCTGCCTGATGCAGTGCCTGCAGTACTCAGACAGCTACAGCACACAGAGGCATATATGAGATAGCTTTGTACCTACTCATTTTGGTATTGATAGCACAGTTTCTAGTTTCGTCTAAAAGTCCAAATATGCACCTCTGCACGTGGAGCCACTGTTGGTGCCTGAGCTAGTTCCCAAATGTGCAGGTACAGTGACAGCATTTTAGGTACACCCTGAGAGTAATGCAGACAAGGTTCAGTGCATTCACTGCCTTGTCTTCAGATGCTTAGTTATTGTTTAGAATAAAAAAGGCACCTAACTTATTAAGAAACTACTGGCTTTAATCAGTTACTTATATGCAAGACCCGTTTGCTCCACAGGAAGCTGGTCTTAAGCTCTGCAGGAATCATGGCATCTGCAAGGCCCTGACTACGCTTTTCTCCATTACCTGAATATTTTTAAAGTGTGTTGGAGGCATCAAAAAGGGTACAGCTAGAGAAATTTTTTAAGGAGATTTGAAGTTTTTTTATTGATTGATAATTTATGGAAATGGTTTCTGAGCCTGAAAAAAAATAATTGACTAACTATTTTAGATTTATCAGAGATTTAATTTTTTTTCATTATCACCTCCCTTGCATTTCAAACTGAGTTTCATATTAAAGCATCTTTATTTGATTTATTGGTTTGTGCACCTGCATCATCAAAAGCTTCAACGTCTCTTTGAGAAGACTGTTCAGTGTTCGCTGAATACACAGGGGGAAGGCGTTGCTTAGGTCAAATCTACAGCAGACACCATTTTAATGGGAGTGGATGATGAGTGAAAAAGTCAACCAGTCAACCACTTTAAAAATCTGGAATAAACGAACTCAAAGCAGTCAAGGACTGAGGTGGAGCCTAAAGGAATTTATGCAGTTACTTTACATAACAATGATGTGGACACAGTATCCAGAGGAATGGCTTACTCATGACTCTAGACAAAGAGTGATGCTTAGAGAAAAAAAGCCTCTAAAAAGTGTTGTGGTAGATCAGGACATTTCCCTTCGTTGGTGTTCATCTTGCAGTAAGTAGGTCACACATACAGCAGTATGCCATTCCCTTGCTTATTAGCAAATCTCTAACCAAGGATGGTTTAGTTATGTCAATGAACACATTTCTCCCTCTTCATGGGCTTGCTGTTTCTACATGATTGGAATAATTTAGGAATTTGGAACATGTGGAAGATAGGGCAGCATATAAAATATGTGAATTGATAAATGCCTGAAAGTTTTTTTTCCCAAGGAGGCAATTTTAAATGCTCTATATAAGACTAGGTTTGTGAGATATTAAGTTTTGTAGCACTCTGGGACAGTGCCAAGTTCCTTAACCGTGGTACCATTTGCTTACTAGGCGGCATTTGTGCCTGTCTCTGCTTGGATAGAAATGCTTTCTCTGTTTTGTCCCACTCAGGTTTTTGGGATTTTATACAACTGTATTTTTATTAATAGCTGTAATGATTTCATTGCATTGGTAGTAGATCTATTTAATACTGGAATTCAAGTAACATGTATTGTAATGTATTAGAAATGCCATGGTAAATTACATTAGCTCCAAGTGCATTTAGCAAATGATGATATAGTCTGACTTTAATTAGAAAGACCTTGAAGGGTCAGATGCATACAAAATATATGCTCAAGGTGGAAATTCTTTTCAAAAAGCATATTTCACCCAGTTTAATGGAAGTTCAGCTCAAAAAGAGTAGAAAAGGCATATTCTGTATGTAGAATGAGTGCAGAATATATCTGATTCTTTGTTATCATTTTAGGCTTTTTAAAATCCATCTGCAGCCATCCACTGAGTGCTCTGGGCACTCTATATGATGGATCAGGAATTACAGTATGAGCTTTGACAGAACTTGTTACAACTGTATCTCCATTTTCTAAAAACTTCCTCAAAAGCTATAAAAAAGGAGAAAAATGAGGGCTGGGAGAAAATTAGCCCATTTGGTGTCCATGAAGTAACTAACTACTCAGAGTTACCATGATCCTATTGAAATTGTGCCATTATAACTGAAATACTCATAGAGGGAAGGTCAGGGCCTGTGTATGTTGTGAGAGAAGAGGCTTGTTGTGAACAACTTTAATGGCATAACAAAATGTCAAAAAATGCTTGGTATGATTTGTTCAGACTGCCTGAAAGACTTTTTTTTGAAAGGTCTTCTTGAGGCTTGACAGAATATTAGGTTTAATTTTTTTCCATAATCTACACAGCTGTGAATCTGAAGATTCTTCTGCAGAGATACATGCAGCTGGAAACCTCTGTTTTAAGTGTATCTTTAAGCTGAGAAACCTTTGTTGTTGCTTTTCAATCATAATACTTGAAACATGAAGAAATACTTTAAATCTTTATGGATACAAATACCTAGTCTTCAGCTTTCACACTTCAATGACAGTATGACTGTCAATAGAAACAAATTTTACAAATATCAAAACAGCTTTATTTCTTGGACATGCATTTCACTTTCTCTTGTTAAGAGAAGTGCTGCAATTAAATGCTCTGAAGTCCATTTTCTCTCATTCATTTTCTTAGCATGTGAACATGATTGTTTAAAGAATAAACAGAATCTATTTTAGTTCAATGCACACTTAGTTCAAGATTATTTTGGGCTAGCCTTCTTTTTGCCTATTTTTTTCTTTGCGTGCCATTGTCCAGTTTTATTAATGTCTTCACAAAAGATACTATTCTGTTTAAACAGTCTTCAAGTCTCTGCACTGATATAACTGATTATTTTAAATGTAAGGCCACAAGAAAGCTTGCTCTTACTTAGATTCCAGCTCCCAACACTAAAAGATTTTCCTTCTTTGTTTCTCAAGTTTAAAGACTTTCCTTCTATGTATGTTTTGTGTTGAAAATTCAGTCTATGGATATTAGAGAAAGATGGGGAGGAAGGAAGATTTCATAATCACTGACAGTGGCACTTGATGATCTGAGAGGTCTTTTCCAGCCTAAAAGATTCTATGATCCTACTCAAATTTCTATTCCAAGGTGCAGGAGATCTGTTTCTAATCTCTTTCTAATTGCCTCAGACGGGGATTGTTTATAGACACAACTCACATTACACAAAAATGTAGAAGTCTTTTGCAGACGTTCCTTTCCTTTACATTTGGTAAGTAGGTGCAACACGTACCCAAGTGATAATGAAGTAATGTCAACTGGGGGGATGAACAGTGACTGAAGAATACCAGTTAGTTTTTAACTCTCAAAAATTCTGTAGGAAACCCGACATGAGTATGTTGCCATCATGGTGCTCATTTTCATTTCTATGCTTTGTTTCTTCAAGTAGTTCTTTGGCCAGAAAACCAAGATAATTTTGAGTTTTCCCACTCTTCATTCCAGAAAAGTCAGATACTTAAAATATCTTTTGCATCATCTTGTCGTCTGTATTTTTGTAAGCCTGAAGGTAGAATTTTATTTCTAGATGAATTTGGTTGTAATTCCTTTTCAGTGGTTCATAAGTATTTTATTTTGCAGGCTTTGCTGAAGAACACAGTCAGTGGAAAAAAAACTGTGTATCTTTTTATTTAGCCTCTGTTTAGGTGAGATCACTTTTGACTGGTTAAACTAAAGACCCTGCCACGTGAAGATATAGTTGAGATTTCTTGAAAGGTTTGACAATGAAGCTTGCTTTAGGTTTTGTCTTTTCCAGCTCTCTTTGCTTCTGCATTTCTATTTCCTTCAGGGAAATCAGATTTCTTTGAGCCAGACAAGTTGTTTTTAGTTCTTGTGCAATTGGCTTGAGGGTATTTTCAGTTTCTGTCTGTGGTGTGAGACTGTCATTTTCATTTTCTGATGTTGGACTAATCTGGAGGTGTTTTGCTTTTTATGGTTTTTGTTGTATCCTCCCAGTATCTTTTTTCCAAAAATAAAATTTATGAACATAAATTTATGATTGCTATATACTTAGAGTTGCTGTAACAGACTGCTGAAGACTGCAGACAGCTTGATTTATGCTGTTCCTGCTTGCCTTCCAATACAGAGATGTTTTCCAAAATACTGCAAGCTACTAAAATTAGCTGTTGTAGCTGAGGTATATTGTCATTCTGAGACATGATCAAGTGGCAGAAATATACTTAAAATTATTGATTGATATTTGCCACCAAGAACTGGTATTCATAAGGAAACCTGTATCTCCTTGAATGCTGAAAACACTAACTATATTATAATTATGAAACATTCAATATTTGCATGCTTTTACAATTCAGTGTTACTTGGCCAGCTGGTTATATATTCTTTCCAAAATCAAAGATAAAGCTATTGATATATGTCTTTATGAACATTTAGAAACCTAGTCATATGTATGACACACTTAGTGTTACCAGTTTTTTTTAATTTCTGTAAGGGCCTGAAGATTTAAGCCTATATTTTCTATAACCTTTATTTTAAAAGTTTAAAAAATAATAATTATATTACTATATTCAGAACACAATCTTTTTCTATGAATGTTTTTTGTCATGTGAAAAGTACAATCTATGTACCTGAAATAACAGCAGATTTGCCTCCCATGACTGTTGGGTAAGAAGATGAGACTTTGAAGATTGTAGTAATTTTAGCAGAAGCTATTCAGCTGAGAAACATCACAGTGTCTGGAAATGCTACATGCTGTTATGTGTGGTGTTAATTTGCATTAACAATGAATGCATTATAAACCTCTTACATTCTTTTTAAGTAGTCATGCTATGTGTTTGGCGGTGGATGTATTTAGAAGTTTAAATAGACAAGCTTTGAAGAACTTCAAAGTGCTTTTGGTTTGAACCCCATCTAACAATGATGTGTAACTTACCTGAATTAAATTAGCAACCAAGAAAATAGGTTTTTTATCCTGACTTCATTGAAAAGTCCTATTAGAATTATTTTTGAAGTAGCATTTGCCCATGGTTGTTTTGGGAGAGAGAGGGAAGCATACTAACTAATAAGGATGATAATTTTCTTGTTCATTTCTACAAATCACTTTGTAGAGTCATATTGTATTGATAGTTTTCATTCTGCCTGACTCTTCTGCCATGTAGGGTTGGTCTTTGGTGAAATCCATACTGTGCAGAATGGATCATACTGGATAAATTTATACTTGCATGTTGCTCTGCACATTGACTTTTCCTAACTCTGCTTCTTAACACAGAAAAATATCATTAGTAGAAGCCATGTGTCTTAGATAGGTAAAATGTTATACAGCATCCTAATGCTAGAAGCAAAGCTTTGATGGAATTATCATAAATAAGAACATATGATTGTACAAACTCTGACAATGGTGACTGCTTAATTCCACCAGTCATCAATCAGCTCCAAAATATAGTATGTGCCAAATACATAATATCAAGGATTTTAAAAAATATGTGCTTAAAGGAAATGTGTGTGTGTGTGTGTGTGTGTGTGTGTGTAAAAATAACTCCTATTACAGTTTGGGTTGAAGGTGTTTTACAAAGCAGCTTCCTTTCAATTCAGTGTAAATGAAGGAACAGTTAATTCACTTTTGTTCCATAGCCATAGCAAAAATAGGAAAAGCAGAACACACACCCAGATAAACCATTTCGGCTAATGCCTTTTACTGGGAAACGATAAAACATGCAGGAACTAGGACTGACTGGAGAAAGGAGAGAAGGAAAAGGAAATGCAGACAAATTAAAACCAAGGAAGCCGAAGTCACAATGACCTTTAAAAAATGAAGCGAGATGAAGTCTTGGGCTAGTATTGGCTGCAGTAAGGTGTACAATTACTGAGGTTCAGGGAAACTGGAGTTTACACTCCTTTGGATACAGATAAGAATAGCACTAAAGCCACCTATGCTCCCATTATCAGTTATTGCTCCCCAGGGAATGAATTTGGAAGCTGCCAAATTCCGGTGACCAAGTAAGTATTCCAAGACAGTCTTCTATTAATAACTCAGCTCATCTGGTCATCAAGAATAGTAGAGCATAAGAAGATATTAAAAAATTACATACAAGGGTATGTTGGAAATGTGTTTAACTACTTGTTGGCTTGCTTCCAGGATTAGGTGCTTAGACTGTGGAATCAAAATGAGCATCTGGATGATCTAATAGTTCTTACTGCAAAGCACAGATAATAAATCTGCAATTAGTAATTTGTTCACTAAATACATCTAGGAGGCTAGATATTTTGTAGTTAAAACTTGTAATGGCAGGGAACTTCCCACCTCTCTAGGTTTTTCTGCATTTATTCAGCGTGTAAGGGGTGGGGAAATCAACCCAGTCTTAATTTTATACCTTTGTTTTTCATCTGTCAGAAAAAGTTATAGGTTTCTCTTACAAACTTAAAAATGCTGACAATAGAAATGGATTAATCATATTTGCTTTTCCTGTAAGTGAGTACAATTCCACTGAAATTAATAGTGCCATTGAATTTGCCTGAAAGTACCATTATACTCCAAAGGTTTTGATATGTAGTTCAGAAATATGTTATTACCATTGGGTTCATGTGCATGATCACTTTTATTTGCATCTCTTCCAGCTTTTTGCCATCTCATTCCTGTAACAGCAACTGAATCTGTCTATAAAAATATTTGTATGGTTAAGATGATAATTTACCAGCTTGAGGAAAGCTTATTGTAGGAAAACTAGTTAAAGTTGAGTGACTTTTTTATTTTTTATTCTATGGTAGCCAAACTCAGAATTTTAATACCTTGAAAAATAATGATACTAGAAGACTGAGGCAATCTTGATTGATAGTAAAAACATGGTTGCAATAGTATCAGTTTCCCACAGAAACAAAGGGAGAGGGGTTTTGAAAATATGTTCCAGCTTAGCCTTTCAAGTCAGCTTTGCTGTCAACACAGATGACTTTCTGCTTTCTGAGCTAATCCTGACGTTTCTTTCCCTGGTCAGCCAAGTAGTAGAGCTATGAAAGTTCTCTTTGGCTTCATACAGATCAAATCTTCTCTATAAGTTTTGACATAATAGAAGTTGAGGAGAGCATTCTCTGTCAGCATTATACTAGCCTAGAGGCAAGCACAAATGATTTGCTATCCAAGTTGCCAGCAAAGTAAATAAGAATTAAGATACTTTTTTTGGGTAATATTGAAGGCTGTAATATTAAATACCAAGACACTGATTTGTCAAAATAAATGGGACATATAAACCAAAATTCAAACTTCTGTGATCTTGTTTTCAATTGTCTGCAAACTACTACTTTACTTGCATTACTTCTCCAAGTTACAATTTCAGAAAAACTTGAGATGAAGTAACTTGACAAAAGCAAATATTTGCAAAGTAGAAAGAAACCAACAGATGTTATCTATGTCTTTCAGAGGCAGCTTCCCCTAGGTGCTGTATCTGCCGTGGCAATAGAAGAAGGGCAGTACCACCACAGTTAGTATTTTCTTTGTTCGTGGTCTCCTTTGCTCGTACATACTTCAGTTCTTATGCTCACTCTTTTTTTCATACTTACTTCAGAGAAGTAAATACTTTTGAACATGAAACCTGCAAACAAAGGAAGGGAGAGGATGAAGAATCCTGGAAAAAGAATTATAAAGTAGTAGCAGTAGTAGTAGTAGTAGTAGTAGTAGTAGTAGTAGTAGTAGTAGTAGTAGTAGTAGTAGTAGAGGAAGAAGTATAGAAGTGACTGGAGCCACAAGCTGCAGTTCTCAGAAATCCACTGATGCAAGACCAAATTGCAGGAAAGGAGAGTTTGTGCATAATTTTCTCAGCAAACTTTTCTTATGGTGCTTGTTGTGTTTGGAGGTTTTAAAATCCAGTGTTGATAAAATCTGTATGACTCTGACATTTTCTGCTTATTTTTCCTTGTAAAACAGATCAACTACCCATCTGTCTATGTAGGAAAGAAATATTGTACCAACTGTGAGTCTGTATCCAGACAGGAAAATAATCACATCCTTTCATCTTCAGTGTATGCAGAGATGTCTGGAGTTGAAACAGACACAGAAGAAAAGAGACAGTGACTAAGTAATTCCTGCCTTTGTATTGTTAGGATTCAGACAGCTTGGTCAGCAGTCAACACAAATAAATTCCAGAAGGGAATTACAGTCAAGATGCTCATGTTCTCCCATTCAGCCCAAAATAACATGGAACACTGCTACTTCCAAGATGTAACTCAAGAAATGATGGGTAATAGGAAACAAGAACCATAGTAAAGAAGTCAGGATGAAAATAACTAGCTGTATCAACCTTTATTTTCAAATCTTAAATTTATTTAAAGACTGTATTGGTTGTGATTTGTTATAATTCAGTTCTTTTCTTTGGAAGGAGTTGAGTAGAAATTATTTTTATAGCTTTCTTTAGGTGATTGTGAAAATAATTAATAATAGAAAATGACCTATTTTTGGTTAACCTAATCTTCTGAGGCTTTTATAGTCTACCTGGCACTGTGGTTTCTTAAGAGTACCTCAAAAAGTGACTAAGGAAATTTCACACTTGGGTAGAAGTTTCTTACTGGCTCAGAAGCATGCTACGGTGCATACTGAAACATGCTGTATTTTATTTCCTGCAATGTGTTTCTTTGCCTAGAAAAAAAATGCCAGTTGTGTGAGAAGTGGCTTGTGGGACAGGATGTGGTGATCCAAGGTGGTGCAGAAGTTGCAGTTCCTGATTATATCTTGGTTCGTCACTGTTGTTTTCTAAAGCTTTGCCAGACTCTGTTTTTGCAACATCTTGTAGCGCCTGTTAACACTGTGTGTATATAATTATTTAAAATATTGGGAAGTGTATGCTATTGATTTGGACATTCTGCAGTGTACTAACTGGACCTTTTTTGAAGATTTGATTACCTAATATTCTGCCTATGGTCGAATTTTATCTGAATGTCATGGGTTTTGAATGTCCAAACTATAGCCTTACCCAAAAGTGCTAGATTCTGCAGAACTAGGAGCAACAGAATCTTCTCTCTTCGTTGGCTTTGGTGGAAGGGTTGAACATCTCTGGCTTAAACCACCACTGGCATCATGTTAATGCCCTTGGGATGGCTGTACAGTAAAGTCATGGGCAAGGACGAAATACAGACCTTCATTTTAGGGACTGAGGAATGGACTCAGTATTTTTTGGTGTCTAAGATCTGAGGGATAGCCTAGAAGGTCTGATGGTATTCCTTCATGTCTTCTTTTCTGTTTTTCTGGCATAGTCTCTTCTATTTTTTTTTCTTTTCTCCTTTCCATGCAGGTTCTTTACATGCAATGAAAACCTCTTTGGCTTTTTGTTGTGTGTTAGGAATGGTATTCCCCAAATCAGTGCCCCCACCGAGGCGTTTCAAAACCACATTGCTGCTTTCTCTCACTCCCAGGGTGTTTCCTGCCCCCTTCCCACTGCAGTGGGACAGACTTGAGAATTGTAGGCAGAAAGGGCAAAGATCACGGGCTGAGACAAGAACAATTTACTGGAAATGGCAATGAGATAAGAAAATTAACAGTAAGAGCCACAATATTAATAACAGAAGTGTAGAGAAGAGAAAGTGGTTCACATGCAAAATGCGCATTGACCCCGACCTGACGCAGCTGCATCCAGAGCCGCTCCACTGCCCTCTCCAGCTTGGGACCAGCACCCTGCTAACCCAATCCCCACATCTATCCATGATTTTCTTGACTGGAAGGCCTCTGCCTTCTACCAGGAAGAGAGTTCCTTCCCCCCACCCCCATGAGGTGAAATAGAATAATCTCAGTGTCCAGGTCATGGCCCACTCCTGGCTAATGCAGAAATTAACCCTGTTCTGGCTAGAACCAGACATTTCCATTTGAATATTCCTATAAACAATGGGAAACACTTTGGAGACTTATTTTTCTCTACCTCTACTTTAATTTTCTTTTGAGGTTCTTATTGTTGAGAAAGGTCCTGTGACAGTCTTTACCTCTCTGTGAGGCATAGTAATTTTTATTTTTTTAAATTCTTTTTCTATTGTATTGGGGTTTTTGGGGATGAAATTCTACACCTGCATGTAATATTGGAAGTGAGGATACACAAGTGATTTTGATATTAACATTATACCTTTAAATCTGTACTTCCTTCTTAATGAAACCTAATGTGTTAGCATGATTTTTAGATACTTGCTGAATACTGAACAAATGTCTTTATTCAGTTCTCCTTGATGATTCCTTCTTTTTTTGTCCTTTTTTTTTTTTTAACCAGGATCTTATAACTAATTCAGAAGTTGTCAGTGCATATGAGTAGTTTAAATTGCTCTTTCCAAGGTGCACTGCCTTGCACTTTTCTACCTTCAATTTAATATCATCATCATAACACCCAATTGCTTCGTTACAATAGGTCCTGGTGGAGTTCTTCAGAATTGCTCGCTCAGAGGTTCCTGAGCATTTTATCCTGCTGCCTTCTTTGTCAGTACAGTAACATGCAGCACCTTGGCAGGAGTTAGGAGATCAATATGATACCCCAAAGGGAAAGCCTTGTGCAAGCTCACAGAAATACAATCGCCACATACATTATTAAAACTATGTTTCTCTTATTAAAAAATAACCCCTTTTTTCCTATGAGCGATTAAATTATGCCTAATGTAACCCTTTATTTTTAGATGGACTTTAGCTGGAAATTCAAAAGGATAAGACACCATGGAAAATGGATGTTTTTCTAAATGGCATTGTAAAAATCCCTTCTATAAGGGGAAGCACTAAAATATAATGATGTATTTGAATAACAAAATGTACTTTCAAGTAGAAAATAAATGAGAAAATGTTCATAAATCTTAGAAAGCCTCTTTAAATAGGCCCTATAAATAGACTGAAACAGATACAAAACATTCCTAAAATATGATAGTATTGCATGATTTCTGGCTTAATGAATGCCACTTCAGTCTTGAGTCATTTGCAGTACATGTGTACCCTTACATTTAAAATATCTTTAGTACTGAACCAAATCTTTTATTGCTCTTGGCATTTGATGGTTTTCTAACTAAAATTAAAAAACTAAAGTTAGAAAACCAGACCTTTTAAAATTTTGCTTATTTGCACTTACTCGCAGAGCTTTTGCTCTCATTAAGCTTTTAATTAATGATACAAAAATATTCTATTTTTAAGTTTTGAATAAAACAGTTTTCCAAGGTATTGAGCTTTCTTTCCCAGGGCAATGTTTGGTTTTCATTGTAAATTGAATCTGATCCCCTTTTTTTTGTTCTTGCTTATCCCATATTTCAATCTGTTTGTTGATTGATTCAGGAGGATCTTGAAAACTTTTTAAACAATCCCTGGAAATAAAATATGTTGCTATATTCAGGGTAAATTCTTCTGACAAGAAAAATAAAATTCACCCAAACTAAAGGCTATAGTGAATATTTGTTTAAGTTAAGATTCCAATAAATTTACTTCTTCCCATGCAAGGCCATCTCTAGTTTAATAAAATCCCCTAGTAAGCTGGTTGGTATTAATGAACTTTCTGGGATTTGGTGGTTGCAGGCCCCTCCGTGTGTCAATAACGCTATTGTTACTCTTTCCCTTCTTCTGCATCTAACATTAAATTAGTAATTAAATTTTATGCTTGAGTTTAGTGGTATTTTCATTACCTAATCATACATAAAATCAAATCTCAGAGGATTTTTGTCTATGGAGTCACGAACCTCCCATCACATCCATATTTATCACTCGCACTAGAAGATTAAGTTCAAATGCTTCTGTGGTACATGTTGCATATGTAAGAAGGAATAGAAGAAGCTAGAAATTAAATCAAAATGGTGTTAATTGCTAATAAATGCAGGATGCACAGCTGGAATGAAATTTTGCTGTTGTAGGTAGAGTCAAGATTCATGTTATTTACATGTTTAGCAGTATCTCCAAACTCGGTCTCCTTTATGTATTCTTTATATTTCCAGTGTTTCAAAATGTGGACTTGGAAAATGAGAAATCCAGACTCGTGCCCAATCCTCTCTTTCCTCACTCTGGAGACAGCAATAACATAAACCTATGGGAGAATACTGCATTTGACAGAATATTGCTATTTATGTAAGCTATTCATTTGCTTCCAATACATGTGAGGAATATTATGTGGAAAGGTTCTTTCTCACTCCAAATACTCAATATTTTCTTACAAATAATATCAAGATATAGACTCCGAACAATATCATTTTTCCGATTATCATAAATATGAGGATTTCACAGGGCACAAATACAGTCCTTCTCAAAAAACCATGCAAGATGCCAGACAATTCTTTCAATAAAATAAACATCTGCTTGCCTCTTGTAAACAAAGCACCAAGCCATATTTCACAATTGCATAATAGATGGAAATATTTTTCTTTACTATTTTAAATAACAGCCCCATGAGAACTCCATTTCGTCTTTCATGATTAAAACATTTCTACAGAGGGACTTGGAGATTAAAATCTATTCATTATGGAAACTGTTTTCATGTTGTTAGAGCTTTTATGAAAGATTCCAAGTTTCCACACCATTTATTAGGCAATAACATCATAAGAGAGAACCCCCAGGAATATTTTAGATTGGAGGAAATCTAATAAGGACTTTCAGAACTGGGGTGAACATGATTTGAAAATATTTCAGTGAAATCTTATCATTGCTTTAGAGATATGGAATAACCTCCCTGCCCCACCCTCCCATACTATCCATTTGGACCGAAGTCATATCTTTGCAATTAAATGCAAGTTATTATGAGTCATATGGTGACTTTCCACTCGGTAATGGCAAACAAGGATGTTGGAGCAATAGTCATCAAAAGGATTCACTGAACTGGAAAATGCAGTTTTGACGATAAACTCCAAATAATTTAAAACCTATGGAGATGTGATGATGGGCTTTGCTGGCTTTTTATGGAGAGACATTTAAAACTGTCATCTGTTTAACAGTAATTTTGCTGGAAGATACAGCGACTGAATAGTGTAAAAGCATCCAAGGGGAAAAATAGATAAAAGCGTGGTTTATTTTATATCTGATTGCCCTGTAAAAAGGTCAAACATAGACCTGTGACCCACTGGGTGAGAGGCCCACCTCTTTTTCCAGTGGAAAGTGGTGGATTTTTCTTTTTCTTGCTAACATACCAAAATCCAGAAAGATAGCTATGTTTTTTCTTTTTACCTGGAAGTTTCTCAGGTTTTGTTGTGGATTTTTTTTTCCTATACTGTAACCTTAGAGCTTAGAGAAGAAAAGAACTGGAAATCTTTTGTGCCCAGAACCAGTGCAGGGTGGGACTGCTGTTTTGACCATTATAATGGTTATAAAATTGTTAGAAGATGGTCACTTTAGCTCGAGTCTCAGTATGCTTGTGAAAACCTGTCAGATACAAGAGATTTTCTGATGGTAGACAGCTGTTTATGCAGAGCTAGTGAAAGACAACAAATTCCCTAAAACTGCTCAGTTTACTAAAAGAGGTACTAATGTAACCTTAATACATGGTAAATACATCATCCTTAGCTGTGGTACTACAGCTGCCTTTTCCAAGCAGGCGCTGCATTTCTTTGTTGGTTTTATTTGTTCTCTTTTAATCTATTTCTTTAAAATATCATCCAACTCTGGCCCTGTGCAGGACACCCCAAGAGTCACAGCATGTGCTCGAGAGCATTGTCCAAATGCTGCTTTAACACTGTCAGGGTTGGTGCTGTGACCACTTCCCTGGGGAGCCTGTTCCAGTGCCCAGCCATCCTCTGGGTGAGGAACCTTTTTCTAACATCCAACCTAAACCTCCCCTGACACAACTTCAGGCCATTGCCTCGGGTCCTATCACTGGTCACCAGAGAAAAAAAGATCAGTGCCTGCCCCTCCTCCTCCCCTCAGGAGGAAGTCGTAGACTTGCAGTGAGGTCTTGCCTCAATGTCCTCTTCTCCAGGCTGAACAAACCAAGTGACCTCAGTAGCTCCTCATGCAGCTTCCCCTCAAGGCCCTTCACCATCTTTGCAGCCCTCCTCTGGACACTTTCAAAAACATTTTTCATTTTATTTCAATGCTATTTTAAACAGTTACTGTTTAAAGGCTTCAGATTTTCAAGGACGCAATAAGAGAGCGCCAGCACTTCTTTAATCTATTGCCTCTGGCTTTACCTCCTGGGGCTGCTAATCTATATTTATTTGCTTTTATTTTTAGCATGTGGTCAGAAAGATCTCTGCAAAATTATTTTGAAAAGCTTTTCAGGTGTGAGTGTGTATATGTCTTTGTGCATGTGTTTATATAGGGGAGCATATGATGGATCATTATTAATCTATACATTACAATTTCATTTCTCTTCTGTGGTATTTTTCAAAGCCTTTACAGACAGGAGCTTCTTTTCTTTTAGCATTCATCCATCCTGCTCTGGATGCTTTTATCCTTATTACAGTCTCACATAAGTAATAAATTTCAGAGTCATCTGAAAACTGTAATGTGTGATAAAAAGATTCAGCATTTGTCCTGGCCAGAATGCTGCAGCTATACAGCATAAAGTAACAATGTGCAGGGATATCTGCACTAGAATATTAGAAATTATATAGTTGTGTTCACCTAAAAGAAGAGCTGTGCTAATTGCCACTGCTAAGAACACATCTCTAGCATGAGGCCAATAAAAATGTCAATAGAAACCACTGCAAAATTAATCCAGTCAGGAACCTGCCATTAGCAGCCAGAGTCCCCCTTCTATGGTAACTGGTAAGTTCCTGGAATTGATCAGTAATTACACAAATTGCCAATCTGTTTCTTCACAAGTCAAAACAGTGCAAGACAACCTGAAAGATAATAAAGAGGTCTGTTCTTTCACTGTGCATCATTTTGTGCCATACTTCTTGCTTCAGTATTTCCTGGTGCTATATCTTATAGCATTGTTTATTTTCATTTCACCATGGTTTTTTTATTCTTTCTCAAATAATATAAATAATCCTACATAAAAAAAGAGAATAATATACTTGGAGCATTCTCTGACATGTGTCAGGAGTGGAAATACCTTATTGCATCAGTCAGTTCATTCCTTTCCATACACAACAATTCCTTATGATTTTAATGGCTGCAGCCAGTATTTGAATTTGAATTACTTGTTACTTCTTTCTTTTCACTGGATAAACTATTCCATGCTCTGGGAGAGCCCATGAACTAAAGGTGTGTTCATGCAGGGCAGGCAAACCTGGACACACAGCAGGATGGTCATTAAATTAAAGTTGCATCAAAGATTTGTGAGAGTATGATTTTGATTCGGATGTAGAAAAATTTAAATTCACTGAACTAAAATTTAAATTCAGTGAATTTAAATTCACTGACTGCCTAGGAGTGACTAAGTATTCATGGCAATGAAGAAGAGAAAAAAACCAGGAAAATAAAGGGAAAATAGAGGATGAAAAGATAATACAGGAAAAAAAAATAATAAGGGAGGAGGATTTTAAAACAGATTTTGTAATTGTTAATATCTGGGCCCAGGTAGAGATCATATATACACAAATTATAAAGAGGGGTCATTAAACCAAATAAACTTTTAGGATTTTGTGAATGCAGAAATAAGAATCAAGGTGAATTGTAGAAGGTGGAATGAGTTTCACAGTTCTCCTTACTATCATGGCTTTTGAGAATAGGACAGAGTCCAGCCACTCAGTATCTGATAATTAAGAATATTCTTTAAGAGTTGGTAATAAAACTGTAGAAAACATGGTCGTAAATAAATGGAAATAAAAGCCAGAGCATAAAAAGAACATTTTCTTGCAAAACACCTTAATTCTGAAACCTGTCAGAGGCTGAAATGAGCTGGAAAGAAGACAGAAAGCTCAAAACAACATAAATTATGCTCTTCTTAATTAAGAATTAAAACTACGCAGCTCCTTCTTGAAGGAAGTGACCAAATGATTCTAAATAGGTAATCTTATTCCACATTGAGTCAGCAATCACCCTTGTGACTAGTGTTGCCCCCACAGACAACAGTGAGTGTAAAAGCCAGGAGCTCTGATTGCAACTCTTTTGTAGTTCCTTCGCTCCTTCTGCAGTAACTTTCCCTGAATGTTCTAGGCTGGAGACTGCTTTCATCTTGAATCCCTAATTCTGATGTTGTTCTTCCCAGTGGGGCACACAAAGAGCTTGGGAAAATCACTCTGAGTTTTCTAACCAGAACCAAATCCACAGCTCGGAGTGTAGTGCTTTAAAGGATGGAATATTTCATCTTTAGAATAGTGTGTTATGGCACAATTACATTAACTGGGAACATCCATACTACACTTTCAAAGTCTGGCTTCCTAAGTTCTTCTGAAATGGGGACAATCTGTTTATAAAATGCAGGCTTCATTTAGAGAAATGACTCTTTGTGAAGTTGTTTCCTAGGCACCAACAACATCTCTGTGACAGTTTAATTACGGAATAGCATTCTTTATATATTCTAGTTATAACTAATTTCTTATTTAAGAATGAGGTCAGAGAATAAAGTAATAATAAAATAAAAATAACCTGAAGCTGGCTCATTTTGTTCTCAAGGGATAAAAATTCACTGTCTGACTAATAAATTTTATTAGAATTTCCTATTTTATTTCTAGAAAAGAGAAAGTACTGCAAATAACCAACTGGAAAGCAGCATGTTGAGTTATTTGTCTCCATAGCACATATCACATTTAAATATGCAGTCTTTCAGCAAAGCCCTCAATGAGCTAAATTATAATGCCTTATGCTGCAGGTGGAAAGAAAGACCAGAAATTAAGTTTGGATTTTCTCATGGAAGTGCAGAATTTGCAAATATGCTCAATGCCCTCATCCCCTAAACTCAAAACAGGTGAACATATTAATGTCTTCCTGGAGAGCTAGTCTGCACTCTGAGCTATGAATTCAGTGCTTGTTAGAAAATTCATAGTGACTTTCCAAAAGTCTTTGTATGCCTCACTGAGAAGAGCAAGAGCAGAATAAGGGATTCAAGATGGAAGCAGTCTCCAAAATGGAAGGCAAAAACTATTCAGGGTATTATCACATGAGCAGAATGGGAGTTCAGGGTCTTCACATTGTCATTAGAACTGGAAGAGAGTGAGTTGTTTACAAACTGTAAACCTGTTTATAAGGAAAACCTTTACAAGATCTATTTTGCCCTTGGATTGTATCTTAAATTAGGCAGCCGAGCACAAAAGTATTTTCCCTCCCCTCCCTCCTCTGCACCAGCATGAATCTTGGGATAACTTAAATGTTAAAGTTAAAATCTTGGCTATAGATCAAGCTGGCCCCCTAGAACAGGGATAGAAAGAATTTCTATCAATATATCTATCTATTTCATTGATACACTGAAGTAGCTGAGGATGTACAATGTATTTACATTCAGGCCTCCTGGCTTTTAAAATACGTACATCCTATCATTAGTTACTACTCTTCAGTAGGGTTAGTCAGAGTCAGGTGTAATTTTCCACTGTTGTCTCTGAGTCTTCAAGAAATATCAATTAATAGGCTTTGTCCTATTGATCATAATTGGCTTAAAGCCATTTTTTTTTTTTTCTGAATTTCTATTTTCAAGCAGGAGCCAGAGAGACAGATCTGTCATTACTAATCCACAGAATAGCAAATTCTATGAAGAACCTTTTCCTTCCCCTTTGGCTGGTACCTTGTAATCGTGGGTGATGCAGTTCTCAGAACACTGTGATGATAATTGATGCTTTAAGTTTTGGTTGCTTAGTAGACACTACAGAGAACTGACAGCTAAGTGAAATTGGGCCCAAAATGCCAATGGAAAATAAGTGTAGACCAAAGGTTTCAAATTGATTATTTGTAATTAGACATACAGGTTTTCTTCCTTTTAATGATATAATTCTGAAATCCAAGTATGTCCAAATGAGTTCCAAACATAGACTTTCAGTTGCTGAGATTTAGGAATTCTGTATCTGAATTCTGCAGCTGAGTCCATTTCTAGTGTGGACCATGATCACCTCTCAGTTGCCTTTCTGAATGCTTAGAAGGCATTATTTGTTGACATCCTGGAGTATTTTATGTGCCACTGTATCTAGTGGTATGCTGTTTTCTGTCAGAACTTGGCTGGCCTTCAAATAAAATCCTAAAATATTTAATGTTAGAAGACTCTGGGAGGGTATCTGGTCCAACACATCCCACACCAACAGCTTTCCTAAAGACATCTTTATTTTCTTGCTAACAGAAAAGACTTTGGGTGGAAAACAGTTTATGTACACAATTTTTTGGAAAAAACCATTTTGGGTACAGCCTTCAAGGAAAAAACCAGTGTTCAGTATTTCATAATGTTGGATCTAGAATCATTACAGAAAGTGAAATTTATTTCAGGTGCACATGTTCACAGTATCCCAAGAAAAGTGACTTTGCACTTACATTCAAAATTTCATTGTTTTCTGTCAATGTGTGATGCTGGATTTCAAATAAGCATTATAAAAATAAGCCAGTAAGTCTGGCAGTCAAGCACATCCTGTGAGAATACATGAAAGAGATCCCTAATTTTTCAACTTGTCATTATGTATTTTAAAAACGATGTATCTGTAAGTTTTTGAGCTACAGATTAATTAAATAAAATATAAATATGAACAAGAACAATTATCCAGCATCAAAAATATTAGCTATTTCATTTTCTCCCTTTGATATGTTTATTAAAATTATCCAAGATGCAGAAATTGCTGCTGTGTAACACTGCAATTCTCAGCAAGATATCTGTATTTTGTTATTAGCTCATTAAATCTTTATGCTGTTCATTTTTTAACTGTTTTAAAATAGAATACAAACAAACCCTGATTCTGGTTCCCATTCCTAAACTTTCAGAAAACTCGATAACGGCCCCAAACCAGCAAGTTGATAAAAATGGAAGGCAAAAACTATTCAGGGTATTATCACATGAGCAGAATGGGAGTTCAGGGTCTTCACATTGTCATTAGAATGGGAAGAGAGTGAGTTGTTTAAAAAACATGAGCCTGTTTATAAGGAAAGATCTATTTTACCTTCAGATTGTATCTTAAATTAGGCAGCCGAGCACAAAAGTATTTTCCCTCCCCTCCCTCCTCTGCACCAGCATGAATCTTGGGATAACTTAAATACTTAAGTTTAAGTTAAAATCTTGATTATAGATCAAGTTGGTCCCCTAGAAGGGAGTGCTTGCTCAGGCACAGATTTCTTACCAGCATAAAGCTCTGCTAAATGCACATAGAACTTGCAGTGTCCATAGCATTCTGCTTGCCAGGTCAAGTGGACATTTGTCATGCAGCAGTTGTGTGGGTTTCTTTGCAGCAGTGATGGTTTTTTGAACACAATGAAATTAGTTGTAAATCAGATTGATGATCTGTTGCTTCCTAGCTCAACACAGAATGACCCTTTAGGTCTTTATTTCATATCCTGGGTGCTTTTTGTGGCACAAACCAAGCTCCATGTCATTACAGCTTTGCATTTTGAAATTTCCTATGCAGCTTAAAGTTAACAAACTGATGAAAGTATAATTTAATTATATACCTAAGCTGTCATCACTGTCATCGCAGCGCAGACACATCCCTCTGCTTCGCACAGAGTTTATTTGGATGGGTTGATGAGATGGTGCAGAGACTTTGATATAACCTAGAATCATGCCATAGGGTTTCCCAGGAATTATTTACTCCAACACTTGGCTCATTCTGTACTGCAGAGGGGACTGGCTTTGGAGTAGGCAGAGTTGAACATGTGCCTTTGCTTTTGAGGGTACTGACACATTTTGATTAATGATGCTGTGGATCTATATCCCTTTCTGGGAGCCGTATCCAGGAACGCGTTCTTCCCTGAATAGATCTTATCCAGCAGAGTGGTATTGTGAAGTAAGTCTTCTGTAAAGATGCAGAAATCTCACCTTTTGGTACTGTTTTGCAGATCTGAAGATCACCTGGGGATATTACATTTTATTCTAGCTGGGTTATGACGTTTTCACCATTGTGTGCAATCCTGCCTGTCTAAATTACATATTCAGATAAGAAAGAAATGATCTTTCTTTTCTCCTCAGTAAAAACTATGATAAAATGGGAATTTGATGTAGGAAATGTCCTCATATGAATATTTTAAGCCTAAGAAAATTACTGCAAAACATTGGTTAAGCAATAGGGATTCAAAACGTGCTTGACTGCAACCCTAAATGATTGGCTCACAGAAAAATCGACAGACATTTTTGAAAATTCCAGAATTGCCCTTAAGTTGATAATCTTTCTGTCTGAATTTGCAAAGTATAATATCTTTTAAAGTCTTTACATGAAGACTTTACATGAAAAGTGACTTCTGATATAATTTTAAGGGAATGATATCAGAAAGTCATTAACTAGCATTTAAAACCTATAGTTCAGACTACAGCTCTATACATCTCAAAATTTAATATGGTTGTAATTAGGGTTTTATTTTCAGAACATACATAATTCGTTCTTGCAAATTATCCATCATTAGTGAATCATTCTCTACATGGTATGCATTATAAATCCCGATTTTTGAGAATGGGTGATCTTGACTTTCTGTCTGCAATCTTTTCACCTTCCACCATGTTTGCATATTCCTGTGGGATGCTGAGAACCCTCAGCTCTCTCTGTCTTTCAGACAACCGAGCTCTAAGCCTACTTAGATTCTTTGATTAAAAGTTTGTTCCTTCGTTTGCTTTGTGCTCCCAAGGGCTTTTCTTCCAGGCAGCCCACATTCATTAAAGACTCTGTGGAAAACACAGGGGACAAACGTAATTGAGCAGTGCTAGTCCAGAATAGCAATGTGTGTTCAGTGAGAAGAAGGTGCAAGACAGCTGGCATTTTGGGAATTGTAAACCACCACCAAGGTCTTCAGAGACAGGTACATTTGCTGGAGACAGTGCAGTGTGTCACGGGAGATTGCATCTCTCTTCTGTAGAAACAGGGATTTTAAAGGTTACTATATATCTTTTCCCATTACCAAATATCAGACTACTGTTGAAGTATATATAGTATACACCGTAATCTTCATTCCATTGCTTATTCCAGATAGTTTGGGGTTTATTTATTTTTTTTTTTGATGTAACAGAAATGGACTTTGATCCTGTTTCTGCGTTTACTGAGCTACATGAAGTGTGCCACCCACTTAAGCAAAGGGCAGATTGACCAAAAAAACCCCAACACTGTGTTACTTGGTGTATTGAGTAGTGTATGTACTACCTAGAGTAATAAATACCTCATCGATAGCTAGCAAGTACTTTTACATGTCAATTAGGAATGAAGTATAATGCAAATTATTCATCTCTGACCTAAAATATTTACATTCTTAATTGAAATACAAGTGTGATTTGCAAAGTTACCATAACTAGTATTAATTTAAAAAATAATAAATAAGTACCAAATAGACATGATTTCTCAATAAGATGATTCAGCAAAGAATATTTGATCTTGGTGAAACAAATTCTGCATGCATTTCCCAAGTGACTTTAAGGAACTACAGAATTGGAATTTTTATTTTTAAATTGGGATATATTTTTTTAAATGTTATTAAAGTTCTGGATTTTCCCCTAAGGACTAGAATTTCTTCTCACTGGCAAAAAGTCATAGAACGTGATGTATTTTATAAAAATGGTGTTCTAAGTAGTTACAGTAGAAACTACATATCTTAAAAATATACACAATATATACAAAAAATATACACAATATATATAAAAAATGGAAATTAGACATCCGTATGCAGATGTACCAGTTTTTGATGCAGGTTTTCCATGTTTCCAGACAAAGAAATTTTTGCAGCTTGTGTAGGAGACCTCATGAGTGGATTCTTGAGACAACAGTCAGCAAATAGAACCCCAAATCAAACAAAAGATTGAAACATCCTAAATGCAAAATAATCCACCTGATAGTCGCCAGTGCTACTGAGGATGCAGTTAGGTCACTGTTTTGTTTCCTACATTTTTTTTATCTGTTTCCTGAAGAAAGGTGAATTGAGAGACTGCTTTTCCTTTTTCACACAGGAAGGTGAGGTGATGGAAAAGGTTGTTTGCAGCTGTTTTTCAATGACAAGGAACTAAAGTTTGATGTGTTTTAGAACCAAAATGGATAAAGTATGAATCTAAGACCCTTATGGAGTCAAAAAGATCTTGTTTAATTTTTCATCTTATGATATGTCTTCAACATTTAAAAAAATAAAATCTATTAGATAGCACTGTCCTGACTACATAAGCTCATCTCTGGAAATTCCAGCATCTATACAAAAATTAAAATTAGCAATTAAAAGCACAAATATCATATAATTTATGCTTTCTAAAGCTTTTCAGTATCTGTAGGAGCCATCTCTTCTCCTGATATTGTTGAATCAGCCACTGATATTTGGTGGGTTGGAAAGATGCTGATGCTTTTTCCTGTTTCTTTACTTGTAAAACTAGGACTTGTTTGTAAGTCTATTCTATTTTTTAACTGGATTTCAGAGTCATTAAAGCAATTTTGTTGTATTTAACTGGAAGTTGTATCACCATCCTGGTGGTTTTTAAGAACAGAAATAGCAAAAGCTTGGTTGGATGGCAGTGCTTGAGAAGGATCCAAACCTAATCTGTTGTGAAGGCAGTGTTGGATGAGTTTGGTTGCAGGTAAAGGATGAATATGCCACTCAGCATTTCACTTCTAACTCCTTATTCTACTACCATGACCCCAAAACCTCAGAAATGGGTCACAGAAATTCTTTATATCCTGTCAGTTAAACTGACACAGAGCTGCCTTGCAGGAATGACTGATATGGCCAATTAAATCATAGCATGTTTTATGCAGCTGATATTTTTGAAGTATTTCTCTGCAGTCCCGCATTTTTCCTGTTCTCAAGAACAAACTTATAACTCCCATGCTCTTGGACATGATATAAATAAAAGGAGAGAGTGAGATGGGAGGGGGAGTTGAAAATGAACCAAATAAGTTTGCAAAGTATCCTACATGGAAAAATTACACAGAATTTAAGACAGGTGAAGACATTAATATTCTTAGTGTTTAATTGTTTCATTCCTTTCTGAGTGGTGAGTGACGGCCTTTGAATAAACGGCCAGCAAATCTTTTTCATGGATGCAAAGCAAGAATATGATTTTTCACTAGGGAAGCGTCAGAACCTTCAGAATTTACAGTTTCTTTGATCAACACATGTACAATATAAGAATATATTTCCATCAAAAGCACTTTAAGTGGGAAGGCAGAATAAGATTTACGTACCATACAGCTCAATCATTTAATAGCCTTCTCAGAACTATTATTTAATATGGAAGAGAGTACATCAGGAGTCCTAAAAGCCTGCTTTTAACAATGTGTTGTTTTCTACATTATTCATTTCTTTCAGAAATTACACACGGTTTTGCCACTCAATTGTGTTTCAGGATGAGAACTTACTATGTTCTATGGGCATAACTTGCCAAAGTGAAAGGTCCTTCTTCCATGCCAAGAACCTGTTTTTTAATCATAGAATCACAGAACAGTTTGAGTTGGAAGTTAAGGTTATCTCTGGTTTTGCTGAATCACAGTGTTAGGATTTACCAGAGGTCAGTAGTGCGATGGAAGTGTCCTGATGCAGAGTACAGATCACAGAGAATTACACAGAAATGTTTCTGCAGCATAAGTGTGTTGTTGGATACTTCAGTGACCACACCAAAGATTCACTCTGTTCAAAGTTTCCAAATGCAGTTGGACTGTAATTGCCATCTGCATTTGCTGTTTTCTCGTCTTTTAACATTTTGCTCTGCTAGAAATGCGCTGTCTTCTCTGAAAGCATTGACTTCAGTTTGCCATGGCTGGTCATTTGATGAAACAGGTTTATTATGTGGGCTTCTGAGTGAGAAAACAAAAACAGCAATCAAAAGAAAGCAGATTGGCAGTTGCTATGGCAATTCCATCCTTTGCTAGGGTTTGATATAAGTCTTAGGAGCTAGGGGAAATGCTTGGAAATGGTAATTATTCTTCTTTCAAGGGAATGTAATTTTCCATTGTGAACAGAGATTATAAAGTCAACAATTTAACTGGGGCAACTGGAATCTAAATTTTATATTATCCATTTCTTAAGGAGGGGTAAGGGACCTTTTCTGTAAAGTAGTTGTATTGTTACCTGCATTTCCAATTATGTACTGTCAAATTCTATTTCAGATTATTGGCTTTTTTACAAGTGTATATTGGTGACAATGGTTAATAATATCTGAGCAAACACAAACCCAGTAAAGTGTGCCATTTGTTGCAAAGGGATTCCTTAATTTCAACATAAAACACAGTGCTAAAATAATTAAGTTTTTTTCCCAGAACCTGAGAGGAAATCATTAAGTGAATTTTGGGACACAAGTTTGAGGGATGATCTCTGCGGATTTCCTGAAAATGATATAAAGTTGCAATGACGTGGTATTTATCCATACTGTACATTTAGCAGATTACAAAGGACTTCCAAATTAGAAGTTTGATACCAACGCATTTTTTTCTGGAGAAGAAAATTCTAGTGACAATGTACATACTACTGCTGCTAAACTTATGGAGTAACTCTGGGGTAAGGGTAGACTAAAGGAATACCCAATAATACTCTTCCCAATTGATTATTCCAGTTCCACAGACATCGATCAAAGGGTCTTATTGCTTTCTTATTCTGAGACCCTCCTTATATTAGTATTATATTAGCAATGATGGATTTATTTATATTTCGTAGGATGGATGTTGAATAGGTTTAGTGGTTATTTTGGAAGCGTAATTCTTTAAATTCTCTGTATAAACAACAGCACAACCAAAGGGCATCAGTTTTATATCACTTGATATTTGTTTCCAATAGAGTTGAATTTGTAAGAGATAATATTTGTTGTCACAAAGAACAATTGATTCCTACCCTCTCTTTTAAAATCAGTGTACTTATGAGAAAAATTAAACTTCTACCATTTGGGAATAGTTGCATCCAATACCCTGTATTTTCTAACACAGATGTAACACTGGGGAACACACAATGAAATGCAATCGCTGCTGTGTCTGGAAAGACAAAGGAGACATTCTAGGAAAATGAGGCTAAGAATGGAGAAGTCATTCAAAATAACAACAGATGAAAATATGGATTCTAGCTAACAGCTGAGTCACTGTATATGCTGAAATAAGCCTGGAAGTTCAATTCAACCAGATAATTGTCTGGCTTTCTTTTTTTTTTTTTTCTCGGGTTTTCTGCAAGAAGATTTTTCCTCAAAGTGCATTGACGAAGCAAGATGATAGAATTTTTAGAGCCCCATTTTAATTAAACTGTAATTGCATTTTAAAAGATGTATATGACAGCAGAACATGGTCAAATTTTGAACTATGCTTTTGTTTCCTACCACAGTTGTATTCTAAGAAGAAAGGAGAGGGATACTGTAAGTCACTATTTTCCTATTTTGATCCAAGAGATTATGATTTACAACACAGAACAAAACCAGCAATCAAACCAGAACACGGAAGGGAAGAAGTTAATTAATTGCAAGGAGGAACACTTCAAAGGCTGATCATGATGTCTTTTTCTCTAGTCAGTCCTAGCTGCTTCTGATTCACATCAATGAGAGAAAAAGCAACATTCGTGTGTGTTTCAGGTCTGAGATGCACAGGAATATTGGACACCTCTGTGGAGAGAAGACTCTTCATGCATGTAGATGCATTCTACCTCTAAGGACATCTGCTCCTCACTGTCACCAAACGTATAAGGAACCTTCAAGTGAAATGATTAAAAAAAAAACCAGGATAAATTCTGTGTACTTCAGAAAGGTGTATTTCAGAAATTAAGGGATGTTATCCTAAAATCCTCGTATAGTTGCGGTATTCTGGGAGGCTTTCAGGGCTGATTATATAACATTATTGTAACAACTATCACTCACTTTTTATTTGTTATGGGACATTAATTAGCCTTGGAGATGACCGAAAGTTGTGCATAACCTACCTGTACAAATTTTTATACCTTGCTGTGCTCTATAGGAATGCCCAGCCATGACTGAGGGCTGCTCTTGTCCTGTAAGTGACCTCAAATGTAAAAGATTGGGTGAATCCCCTCCTAGGGACTGTGGGCTGGCAACAACAAAGGTGTTACATAGAACTTCGCAGCTCTGAGAATCCATTAGGAGATCTCACAAAGAATATTTCTCCAGAGAGATTGTCTCACCAGAAGCCTGCAGCAGAGTTCTTAGAGCTTCCAGAGAATTACTTTGCATGCTAACGCGTCTAGGCTTTTTGAATAATTTGTGTTGTAGAGAGATGCTCCAAAAAGAGTCCAGAAAAGTATTTTCTCAGGACTCTGAGGAGGGTAGTATTGATTAAATTTTGCTGATTAGCATTTTATAACATTTCCTTTGCATTATCATCCAGGCAGTAATTTCCTGTTGGTTATATGCCATAATCCAATGAAACAGTTTCATACAGTGGAGCACACAAGTGCCAGTGTTGGTGAGAGCACTTTGTCCTCTGGCTGCATTACAGGTTCCTCAGCAATGGGAATACACATACAGAATGCAGGCTTTTTCTTTCCATGTAATGGTCATTTATACGAATGTGCTGAACAGAGTTGGAAAAGGTCTGCAATATTCAACACAGACACAAAAGGGCATCTCTGAGTCTGTACAGTTGTTGCAGTGTTCTTCGCCATCTGTGTCACCAGGAGGTGCAGAGGTGAAGGAGGCTGGACTGATCTAACAAGAAGATGATGCAAGTAACTGTCATGGTGGAGGGTGTGATTTCATCTCTGCAGGCTCTGGCTCTACACAGAGAAGATCCTGAGCACTAATCCAGAGCAGCCTAAATCTAGTGCTCTGCAGAGGTACTCGATTTAAGGTCTGAAGAAAGCATTGAGTCTTCTCAGTCGATTGCAGCTGGCTGCAGAGGTGTGGAACAATTCTTCCAGCCAGAAACACAACACACACAATGTCCTTTTCCCTAGCATCCTAAAATCTGGCAAAACAAGGCTTGCATTCATCGAGTTTGACCCTGTGTGCCGTGGCTAGGGATGGAAACTTCTTGAGCTGTAGCCTGCATAAACAAAAGGGCTCAAATCCTTCAGCACCCTCTGTAATGAAGAAAGAGAAGTAATAGTGAAAAAAAGAAGACAATAGAAGAAAATAGAAGAAAATAAAGCAGTGGGAGTTGTTCTGGAGCATCTAAATATCTGTATGCAAGAGCACAATCTCAATAACATTATCTTTCCTGCCTTAGGTAATGGAGGTTGCCAAAGTGAGACATGGATTCTAGCAGCTTTGGGAGAAACAAAGCAGGAATAGGCAGGATTTGCACACAGGCAGATACTTCCTGAGAAATTAAACCTTTTTAGTTCTGCGGGTTTCTCTGTGATAATGTAATTCTAATACAGTTTTACAATGTGATAAGCTTGAAGAGAGCAGGGATTTCACAGTAAATGGAGGTACAGTGAAAGCGTCTTGTAAGGTTCACACCCCATATATCAATGTATTTAAAAACCCAAGTAATTTTGTACGATATCTTACATTTTAATGTATTAGTTAAAATATGGTTCATGGTCTAAAATTAAACAGCCTAGGGTGATCATATGGTAGAGGATAAAATATTCATCTCATTATAATTACAGAACTTATATATAAAAGATTTAAATCTAGTAATGTTTTGAAAAAAATACTGTATTGTAATTCTAGGGGCTTATGTGAGCAACATCCACTCTAGGATTTTAAAATATTATTTCCTGGCCTTAATAAATGCATTTTCTGTTGGATTCAACTTTTTTCCTCTGTGAAACAAGCAAACTAACAGTGTCCTTTTCACTGAGTGGCACAGAGAATCATGGTACAGAGAATTTCCATATTAAAATGTACATTTGTGATAATACCACATGAGTAATGGAAGAAACTGCTTCCTTTCCTGCCAAAAATATACACGCTGCAGAAAAATCCCCTTGAAGTCTACACAAGGAGGATGTGAAAAATAGCCTAGAGAAGAGTAATCAGAGGCAAGGTAATACCAGTTTTCAAAGAGGAAAAAGGTTGCTTAAGAAGAGATATTCTGGGTCCATCCACTCTATTATTCTAAATGTAGCACCCTCAGAGGACATAAAAAAGCCAGTAATTTTTACCAAGAAACAGCAATCCACCTTCATTATGTGTTCCCTCCCCTGTTTATTGGACATCTTAGACACAGCAATTATGGTGAGACTACATGGCTGGGAGCTATCGTGGAAAAAACATTGTTATGAGAGAACTAGAGAACCTGCTTAACTTGAAATGAGGACAGCTCCCATTCCAGCTGTGATTTACTATTAACTGCCATGACACCAAGGTTTCCTGACTCAATAGCTTTTGAAGCACAAGTTTCTGGCCTCTCTATGGCCATAAAAAGCCATAATAACATTATAATAAGATTTTAGATTGGTGGAAGGAATACAGGATGCAAATTCAAATACCACTGGGCAGGTTTGTTGTAAGAATATATGGCTATAGACAAGATATCAACAAATCAAAATATTTGTAGATATAAACTTAACTCAGGCTTCAAAAATGCTTGCAAAGGACAGGATACAGTCAGATACACATGAAGAAAGCTGTTGACAAACACCTCAGCCTTTTGCTACGTCTTCAAAGTCCACAAGGAATGGTTTAAACAACAGCTCTAGTAAGTAAATGAAAATTATATGGGGTACTAGATGTAGATCCTTTTCTTCATTTTATCTTTTGATTATTGCAGAGAGATACTATTCACATGGAGCATGCTTGTTTAATTGTGCAGCATTTATGATGCTTCATTTGAATCTTTTTGTAATGTGAACAACTTCTTCCATAAGAAAATAAGCCTCTGTGTCTGTTTTATACTCTGAATCCCATTAAGCAAGTGACACATAGTTGTCTGGGAGGTCCAGATGAATGCCCACTCATTAATGTCTCATCGTTTCAGTGGTTCTTTCAACTTGCAATACTGTTGTTTTATGGTTGTAACACCCAGCAGTGCTATAGAGCAGCCAAGAACGAGGCCCTGTCAGGGAGAGGTCTCTTTTTTAAAAAAAAGAGGGGAAAGGGTACACTTTCTTTCATTTTTTTTGATTATTTGATATTGACAGTCAATCAGGTTGTCATCAAATGTAGTCAAACATGATGATCTTTCTTTCAGTCTTGTGAACAAAGGAAATTCTATTCTACTCTTCATTGTTTCTCTAGTTTTCTGTTAAAAATGTTGTACATTTCATGAAATTGAACATATTCCTTGTAACAAGACTGATTTTTCTGGTTTTGTAATTAGATACTTGATAAGCGTCCAACCACTTTGACTCTATTCTCCTTTTCCTCCTTGTATAAATCAGCAAAATTAAATGGAAACCTACACTTGTGTCACAGGCTGGGATCGAAGTTTCTAAGCTGTGCTTTTCTGGTGTCATGATAAATAAAAGAGATTGAGCGAGAAGGAAATAATAAGAAATAATAATTCCTCTGGCAATAGATTGCTTGCTAGGTGAGGTTAAGTGAGCATGCTGTGACTTGACCACCAGTCCATTTTGTGCAAAATATTTGAACTGTTTGCATTTTTTGGAATCAGAAAAAAGTATTAGTTGCACAGAGCAACTTGTGTACAATGGATTTCTGGAGCGGATGTGCAGATGTGTTGGTATTCCAGCTTCACTGCCTCCTCCATAACAGTTGAGGTAAAACTTGATCTTCTGTGCAATTAAAGACATTTTGACTAAAAAATGCCATTCTCAGGGCTGTATCCAAAGCTGTAGCAGCAGCAGCAAAAAGAGGGCAAAGACTACATCCTCTCTATTTAGGAAGAGTCCTTTGGCTTTTCCCCATCCACATGCCAAAGCGAGTAAACCGCTGTTAATCTTAACATCAGCAATCTGAACAGGAAATTAGACCATGTCCATTATTTATGAGGAGGGGTGGAAAATAAATAATCTTTTTTAGCATTAAATTGCAAATTCAGAGAGAGATTCATTGTCTACACAGAAAATCAGGCTTAAAAAAAACAGGTGAAAGAGCTGGATACACAAGTGTAGAGCAAAAGAGTTTCTTGCATATCACATCATTTCTTGCATATTTCAAAGTGCTTTCTGGGGATGCTAATGTAAATTCAAACAGAAAGTGGAGTTTTCTTAATGTCAGGGATATAGCACACTCCCAGCTATGCCTTCAGTTTTTGTAAGAAATGCTGATTTTCTTCTCCTTCCATCGCCCCCTTCCTACTGCCATCCCTCTTACCCCATTGCCTTTTTCTGCCCTGCCATATTTACTTTTGATCCATCAGCTTTTTAACTCGGTGTTTTCCCTTTTTACTTTCCTCAAGGAAGCTACACTCAACAGCGTAGCCTGGAGTAATTTAGTTCTTCTTTGCAAAATGTTGCCTGTAAGACTATATCACTATCAGGCAGATATTTTTCCTACTCCATTGAGTGCTTTTCCCGATGCACTCCTTGCATTATGGAAGAATTCATTCACTGATTGACTCCTATCTCCTTCCCCACAGTGGCTGGTAATGTTATCTATGAGCATTCAATTTAAATCCAAGTCCAACTCACTGTTGTGTGGTCATGAATGAGCAGGCTAAGGCTGTGTCTGTACTTAAGGATAGTGAGATCAAGCAGGAGAAAATTGGGTCTTTGTTCAGGAACTACAAATTCCTTAAGTGCAGCACCATGTCCTTTTGAGAAAAGAAGTTTACATCTTCCTCACACACGCATTAGGGCTTATGGTAATGAAAATGGACATCGATCCACTGACATTACTGGAGCTATTTCGATCAAAAACAATTAAGGACTTGGTCTCCTAATCTTGCTTTCCCGTGCTTTTTCTCATCACTGTTCAAAACAGACACCTCTGTGAGGAGCACTAAAGAGAGCAGGGCACACCTGAGCTGCAAAGACCTTTGCCAGGGGCTTGAGCAGCCTCGCTGCACGTGTGCATGAGCTTAGACATAGCACAGTGCCTGGTTATGCTGCTGTGTGTTTTCAGAAGTCAGCTGCTATCTCCACCTGAGAATGGAGCTTATGGAACTGCCATCCCAGTCGGAGTTGTTGTGGGAAGCAGTCAAAACAGGGCTTTACATGGCTGAGGTCTGTTCTGCTGCTATCCAGCACTCAAGTGTGGGGGAGGATTGCATATCAAGGAGGGAATTGTCTTTGCTGGTGTCATCTGACTGCTGCTCTGAAGCAGCAATGGAAAAAATACCTGCTAAGAGGTTTCTTTCAGGCAAGCTGCATATAAATATCTCATATAAAAGAATGGTGATTTCATTAGTCCTTCAAAGATATGAGGGCCAAAGGACAGATTAAGAGTAAATAATGCAGATTTCTTAGGAATAAGCTTTTTTGCATCCTTTGCAATGTTCTGCCCTCTAAAGACAACTAGGATTGCTATTCAGAACAGAAGGTAAAATTCAGTTGATTTCTCAGCAGGAAAGTTTGTTTGACTCCATTCTGGTGGGGTTTTTTGCCCCATGGCTGGGGGTCCTTCACCAATAAAATCACTGAAGTTTCAGAAACATAATCACCACATTCATCTTCTATCCAGTCTTTCAGGATCAATAAAAGATTTGCATTTGAAATGTTAGTAAATTCTTAGTCCATCTGCATCATTTTAGGCTGGCTGCAAGGTTACCAACAGGAACCTTTGGTATGCACTTGGACATCAGAGCTATGTTGTCAGTGTCATTCCTTCTCCAGATGTATGCAAGATACTTTAATTAATTAGTTTCATCAATTTAGTAACAAAAAACCAGGTTTTAGTGACTATCACAGATTTGCAGATGAAGACATAGAGGTTATTAGTTGAGCTCTTGCTTGTATTTACTGCTTAGAGAAGATATTTTGCTGTAGATTGGAAATGTCCTTCTCCTTTTAGTGCAACCAGAACAGATGTCAGCAGATAAACATAAAAGGCAGGCTGCAGGATGTTAAAAGGTCTTGAAATAAATTTGGACACATAAAATTATGTCAAAACTATCCCAAATAAGGTGCCATGCATCCATTTTTTACACAGCTAGCATAAGTTTCATGCTTATGAAGCTGTGCAGATAAAAGTTTTGAAAGCAAAAGCCTAAAATCGGACATATACAGCTGTATTCAGACACATAAATAGAAAGGCATGACTAAATTGATAATAAACATACCTGGCTTGCTATTTCTGTTAGACTCGCAGCTTATGTGATGACTGGTGTTTTTGTAAATTACATTTCTTACACGGAAGAGCTACAGCAGGTCAAACAGGAAGGTGACCTTCCCTGGCATCTTTGGCAATGTCCAATAGAGGATGCTTTAGAGAGAATATTGAAAAGTGACAAACATACAGTGACACTCCTATCAGTATATCCTCCCAACTTCTGTCTGTTTAAAGCATTAGAGGCATCTCTTAGATTGGGGTTTGTATCCATAACTGCAACCTCTAATACTATTTGATTCCCACTGAAGGATTGCTCTTGCGTGAATTTACCTAGAAATCTTTTGAACCTCTTCATATGTTTGTTCTACTGTGGCCATCAGTGCTGCTACTGAATTATTTTATTTTGTTAAATTGTTCTTCTCTTTTGTTTCTTATTTATGCCCCTGCATTTAAAAATAGTTTGGCAAGTTCAGTCTCTCCCGATCTCTAATTATTGCTACAATATTTTAAGAATTATTTAAGAGTGCAATTTTCACTTGGGAAAAAATATGGTTCTCTTGTTCCTAGTTTTCTTCAGTTTTCTCTGCTAACTAGGCTAAACTTTCCTCTCATGTAGATACTCTCTGCTATCTTCCAGGAGGCAGACAATGACAGTACCATATGTCAGTTTGGATGTTCCCAGGTGGTAGGTAAGTGATTTCCAACACAGGAACAGATTGGTGATGTTTTACACTCCTCTCTCTCTAAGGAAAAGCACTCCAATATATCTCATTGTTGTAAAAGCAAATCAATTTCTTCAAATATTCTCTAAAAAATGCTAAAATTAGCACACACCTGAACATTTCAGATAAATCAGAATGAAGAGATGAATTCCCAATAGGAGAATGTGTTGTGGAACCTCATAGATCTCTTCCCTTTCTAACTTCTGTTATACCATCATTCACGGTTTTTAAAATTTATGTTTCTGACAAACAGGAACCCTCTGGAACCTATTAGAGAGATGTAAGCAGCCTCTTAAAATGAGGGTGGTGTTCACTAATAGTACACCAGTACCTCTGAAAGTTTGCAAAGATTACCTGTCCAATCTGCCCAGAAAATCTGAGCATTAGGTGAGAAATACATTTGCTGCTGGCCTCAGGGTGCCAAACCTACTATTTATTCCTCCCTAATGCATCTCCTTCACATTTCTGCTACTATTTCAAACTGCTTGTTAAGGAAAAGATGGCCCAAGTATGACCTCAATTTCTGACTTTTTGAGAACGAAACAGTAAAATAGAAACGTACAAAATTTGATGGAAAAATATTAGAAGCTTTTTGGATTCAGGATAGAGACTGCTGTAAAAGGGCCATATGAGGAAAAGAAAGATCCCCAGAGCAGCTAATAGTCGGTAACCAAGACATTCATTTGGGATAAAAATAGATCTTGTCAAATCAGTCTGTTGGATATGGAGCAAGGGCTCAAGCAAGTGCCATTGTATCTGATGAACACCTTACACTGAAATTATTGGCTTTTCCAGGATGGAAGTTCTCAGACTCTTTGGATTCAGTTCCTGTGCTTTGTGTAAGAGCTCCGCCTCTCTTGACAGCAGAGAAATTAACCCTTATGATGGATGGTTAGGTCTCTGTCTTGTCTAGAATATGGGAGATTCAAGAAAGGCAGGACAGTGGACCCGTGCCTCTCACATGTATAAGGAGCTGGTTGCCTGGATTTAAATAAGCTCTTTTCTCTCATTATTCCTGAGAAAATATTGACAATTCTTTACAAAAAGAGTAACCAATGACCGAAATCTCAGAATTTTTCATGCATTCTCATTTTCCAACCAGTTGCACAAAAGCATTCATCAAAGGTCCTAAATTACAATTCCTTTGTAAGGGCAGTGGGTTTTAATTATACAGTACTTTAAGAACATGAAAAACACTGCAGTTTGTTGGAGAATAAGCAGTAACTTATAGTTACTGCTCCATCTAGGTAGAAATGCTTTACTCCCAAAAAATGTTTCTGAACGATGCAATGAATGATGCAATGAACATATAGAAATATTTTCTGTAAATTATGTGGCATATGTAATATGCAGCATGACACAGATGTTCAAGTGGTTCAATATGTGATGATACTCATGACTTCAGCACCCCAGGGTCCTTCCACTGTTCCTTCTGCTTCTTGTCTCATTGCCAAACACATGTTCTTTCTTCTGTGAGGGCCATACACTAGGATTTTTAATCCTTTTCTATCATTCTCCTCCAAAGAGAATATAAACTCAAGGCAGTCAGTCACATTTTCAATCCATTTTATTATTGGGTTACAATTGCTCAGCAGTCTGAAAGAGAAAAGGGCTCTGCTCCTTTCTCCATAACTGAAACTAAGCCTTAAGGGAGATCCAAAATAAATTTGTATCATCTGTAGAATGCCAGTCATGACTGCACAACAATACAACAAGGCATTTAAAAAATGATACATAATCATCTTCTAAAAACAGCACTTGGCATTGCTCAAAATTAACTGCTGACTGTTCAGATCTTAAAAACTTTTATTGGGTATAGTAGTGGAGGTCATTGCATTTTTCACTAGTGTCTGCATGACCATGAGATGAGAGATGGGTAATTTAGCATCATTTCATCAGAAGGATGTCTGTTCTGGTTTACAGCTATTATTTCTGTCCTGTGATATATTTTTAGCATTAAGGTAATCAGATTTTACTCACCATGCAGACTAAGGGAAAACTGGCAACCTATAGGCAGTACATGAAAAACTTACCATGTACTGAGAAAGAAGTAAAATTCTATCTCTTTTTCTCATTGTTAGTCTGCAGATGGAACACTTATTTTTTGAAGTATTTCTGTGTAATAAAAACCTGAGATTATATTTGTTTATCTTTCTTATTTTACTTACAATACATGTGGTACTTTGTATAGATAGCTAAAATAGACAGGTAAAATGAATGAAGTTTTTACCAGCCATGCACTGTGGTTTGGGCTGAGTCGAAAAATCTGAATCTGGTCTCACGTTCAACTCTCCTTATGAGTCAAAGACATATAATTGCATTGGAATTACGAAATCTGGAACAGCAAACTCTGTAAATAAAAGGCAAGTATGGATATGGAGGAAAACAGTCAAATTTAGATTCAGAGTTCAGATCTGATATTTTGATTTAAACTCCCTTTATCTCTCTCAGCTCTCAATTCAAAAAGGTAGGCATTGTATACCCTGTTGATGATTCCCAGAAACTAGGCAGTTCCTGCCAGCTGCATTTCATTTTTCATGCTGTGCTTCCCATCATCATTTTCAATAAATCTGCTATGCAAACTGACCTTGATATTTAATGTAGGGATAAACTTGCCTATTGCTACTGAGATACTGAATTTAAAGCATGGGAAATCGTGTAGTCTCACTTCAGTGCATTTTGCCATTGATGGTATATCTCAGTTTACTCCTTAAACTCTGGTGGTTACTAAAACCTGGATCAGAACTTCAAGTCACTTTTCAGTTTTCACCCTTACCTAGGCAACATTTTCTGGAAATCAATTTGATTACCACAAATAGGAATTTAAGCAATACTTCATATTTAGGTCTGTTGAAAAAAAAGTGATGTATAATACAAAAAGGCAGTGCTGGTTTCTCTTAGCTGGTCCTGGCAAAACTACTCCAAGGGATGACACATCTCTGTTAGTCTCATTCTCATGCAAAGCCAGTGAAAATGCAGTATGTTGGATAAAGCAGTGAAGATAGAGATGATAGAACTGTAAAATAAAGCAGTAGGCCAGGTGCTGAGAAAAAAATCTGGTTTTGCTCCATTTGTAGATAAAGCTGTGACTGAGTTTAATAATTTCACTTGTACTAGGAATTAATTAGGACCTTAAGGCTTGACCAATACAGAATAATCACTCTAATAATCTACCATGTGCAACCTATTTATGTAATGGAAAGGGCAGGGATAATTACAGGTTATAAATAACTTGTAGACCAAACATGAAGACAGAAACCTCTCATTGTGTTTTTATATGAAATCAGTACCTTTTGATCCCCTTTTTCCTTTGATTTCTTATTGAAGAAAAGATAGTAATCTCACATGAATGTGCTGCTTTTCACCTCAAAGCACATCAAAAAGGTACACACACATAGCAGCATGTGTGTGTAATGTCTCACATAAATATGAAGCCTTCTAATTGATAGGAAATACCAAGGAGATGGAGGCTTAGAAGACGGAGTGGAAATATACCCCAAATAACCATTTTAAATTTGTTGGGCATTTAAATCTCCAGAACAGAATTATTCAGGTTGGTCTGTTTCTGAGAAAGTTATTCCTGAATTTTTCATGTTTATCAATGCACAAAGCCACCAGATTCATGACAATATGGCTGCACAAATTTAGCACAAATCACTGACTTCCATGATACTGAAAGGATTGCATATAAGTAAAACCTTTTAAAATAAGGGCCTTATTACCCTTGTAAAATCATGGCTCAGGCCTGCTACTTGAGCTAAGCAGAGGAGGACTATGGGAAAGTGACCCAGCTGAATCAGAGGTTGCAAAACAAGATAAATAACCATTATGTGTTCTTATCATGGTGTATGGTGGTTGGTTGAATTATGTTTGTTTTGATTTAAAACTATGTAACTGATAAAGACCTAACTGCTTAAAAAGGCCTGGATTTTCAATAAAGCAGCTCTCCTTTGCACTTGCCTGGGGACTCTGCATCACTATGGACCCTCAGCCACATGAAAGCAATTTCATAAAAGCAGCTGAGAATTTCAGTGATTTGCAAAGGCCAAAAGGATTAGTTTTGTTTCATTACCTGGATGGCAATCACACCCATTGCCATGGTGATGAGGAACTCTGTAGGCGCTGATTTGGTGCAATGACTGTTGATCCTGTGGCTTTGGGCTTGTGCTTCCACTGTCAAGCATGGTGCTGGCCTGATCCTCGTGAACTTGTGGAAATGAAAGTCATATCCTCAGGTTTTCCACAGGAGAGCGAGCTAGAGAATGAAGCAACAGTAGCCCTCCCTAGAGTTGGTTGCTGTGTGGCAGAGGGCATAGCATTTAGGATCCATTTTGTCATTCCTTATCTGCAATAAGCACTACATGGGCCAGCTAAAGTAGAGGAGGATCAGACAGCTCAGAATGAATGCTCTGGGGAGCACAGGCTAATGGACAGAAAAAACCAGCAGTTGTGCTCCTCATGGTCAGAATAGAAGCAACAGCGTGTGATCACTCTAATAAGCACACATCAGAATACAGAAACTTTGTGTCATATATATTAGATTTCATTCTTCATTTTCTTTGTCTATTAGAAACACATGGAAAGGAGCCAGCTGTGTGGGAATGATATATGGAGAACTTTGGAAATTTTACCAATGCATAGATTTAGCAAATAAATTTAGTAATGGAAAATCATGGAATCATAAATCAGATTGTGATGCAGGGCTGGGTTGGAAAGGGACCTTAAAAATCATCTAGTTACAACTCTCTACACCATAGGCTGGGACACGTTCACTACACCAGATTGCTTAGTGCCTCATTCAGCCTGACCTTGAACACTTCCAGGGATGGGACATTCACATCTTCTCTGGGCAACCTGTGCCAGTGTCTCACCACTATGACAGCAAAGAATTTCTTCTTAGTATCTAATCTAAACCTGCCCTCTTTCAGTTTAAAGCCATCACCCTTTTTCCTATCATTACATGTCTGTGTAAAAAGTCCCTCACCAGCTCTCCTGTAAGCTCATTCAGGTACCAAATTATGCAATAAGGTCACCCTGGAGCCTTTGCTTTTCCAGGCTGATCAACGCCAACCCCCAACTCTCTCATCCCTTCTTCATAGTGCCCTAATGATGTAGCAGAATCTTGGGAAAAACAAGTCTGAGTATGCTTTGGAAACAACGGAAGAAACACTTTTCAGGCTGTGCTCAGAACCTTGCAGGAGTGATCTGAAAGCAGCCCTGGCATGTGTGGCAACATAGGCAGGAAGTTTACATTTTGATGAAATCTGTCCAAGCCTTTCTTCCCCCTCAGTACATTAAAAAAAACACCATGTGTTACTCTAATGAATAATGGGACCAGAAACATGAGCAGTAAATAGCATTTGCTATTGTCCCGTTAAATAAATTATGCTTTATATATCCTTTTAATCTTGGCTCTGTCTACTGCATTATTGTGGTGTGGTATGGTATAAGTCCTGCTAATATTAGCCTTGGTTACAAAAAGCATTGAGTTTCTCAGCTGTGCTATTTCCTTTTGGAACAGCAGCAGTTGAGACAGACTGGTTTTCCCATGGCCCAGAGTAACTATTTTCTTTGAAGTTTTTCCAGTTGATAATTTGTCCTAATCCTGTGATCATATTATTGAAGTAGTTTGGTGATTTTTAATTGTTGTTTTGTTTTGGTTTTTACCATTAGCAGCATGAGTATCTCCCTCTGTTCTATAATACTATCAGCCTGAGACCTGCTTTGGAATCACCAGTTCAGTGGTCCAGCAACTTAATGATCAATCATAGCCTGTTGTATACCAAGTATTTTTTTCTTCTTTTGGTAGAGCCTCTGCTTTAATATACATGGTACACATAATAGTAATATAGCACACACTCTGCCTCAGACTGACACAAAAAAAACCCCACTTCGCTGTTTTGTCACTTACCTGGACAAGAATTTCTTGATTTCACCAAGAAAAATCATCAAAAGCAATGGGTCTTTAGTGCTGAGAACTTCTGTGATGACTGTCAGAGTAAGGATGTAATAGACAAATTTATAGATTTTTTTTTAGATTCAGAAATATTTCATAAATATTCAGAAATTTCTAGTCAAGAGTTAAAAAATGTTTTCAATCTTATTTATTTATCTTGATGATAAAATGGCAGACGAATGACAGTCTGGGGATATTGGTATACATGGGGATGCCCCCAGTCAGGGGCAAAAAACTGTGGGGAAATGTCTGCAGAGGGCATCTGTTGCACATTTTTATTCCGTGTTCCCAAATACGTGTGTGATTTCATTCAGATGTGATATGCTGCATTGAATTTTGCCTTTGCATAGTTATATATTGTTTCTTGGCTGGTTTCTCCAATGTGACACTTTTCTTTGTCAGAAAGAACCTTGGATTTTGTCCTCTTCTCACAGGTGTTTCCTTTTCCCAGGCTAGTTTCTTAACATTTCCAACACTTACCATTTATTTCTCCCCAGCTGGCATGCCATATCAATAAATTCATGCAGTAAACATCTCAACAACAGAATAACCCGAGAGAATGTAAATCAGCACAGAGAAGCTCAAAATCTGTCATGATACAAATTTATGAAGCCTAGAGGTCTATAGATTTGAACCTCAATCACCGTTATCTCACAAAGAAATTTGCTGTCAGATGTGTGCACCAATACCTACTCTATCATAATCTCCATAAGCAACAAAATCTATTGTTCAGTTTCAGGGAAGTTCAGTATTCTCTCTTAATTGTTTGTCTTACGTATTTTCCTCCCTTCCTTTTCCTTGACAAACATGGAAATCAAGCCTTATCAAAAAACCCTCCTTTGATATTAGTGTGCAAGGCACAAATAAGTAGCCTGTGTGTGTGATGTTTGTGTGTGTGCATGACAGAGAGACAAAGCTCATGAAGAATGGCATTAAACCAGCTGATACAGTCGGGACACACAATTAGGCTCCAGATGCTTGTGCCTGGAAACATGTCCATTTTTCCTGACTGAACCATTTGAACTAGTAAGAGGATGTGCCCATCCTACAGACCTTGCTTTATCAGAACTATGACAATAGTTTTTTTATGCGTCATAGTTTCCTCAACTCATGACTTGCTAGCAAAGCAAAGTCGTATACAGTAATTAATCTGTATTGCAGGCACTGCAATCCTGTCAGCACAGGATGAATTTGAGTGACATGAAGGAATGGATGTGAGGGATCGAACACTGAAACATCCAAATGGTTCACTGAAAACTAAATGAAGATTTAAGAAGCCACCTGTTCATCAACCCTGAGACAGCAGTGAATAAATGTGTTTCAGTAATGATCCAAAGAAACAACAAGGCCTAGCCCTCTATTACTAGGACTGACAGGAATAGGAGCACGGGAAAAAAATTAATTACTTGCTGCTTGTATTGGATTAAGAAGTGGGTTATCCCAACAAAGACAGAGAACATAAAGTGAACCGATACTTCTTTTTATGCCTGATGGGGTAAAATCTGCATGCTTGACTTCTGCTGAGCAGAACCTATTTATAACCATGCTCTGCAGACTTAGTGGAATTTTTCCTGTAATCAGATGTTCATTGCAGCATCAATGAACCTTCAGTCAGGACCATGCCTTTCTATTCTTCAGTGGAGCAGCACCTGCAGATGGGTACTTGCAATGTGAATAAATGTATCAGAATCGTTATCTTTTATTTTTAGCAAAGTGGATAAAAAAATAGGAATTGAGCTATAGCAACCCCTTTCTGAAATATTTTGTGCAGTTGGAGGTCATTATAGTTGATCTCCGATTTTATAAAGGCTTATGTAAATTAAAACTAGGATTACATAATTCTGTGGATTGAAATCCTGTACTATTGTTTTCATGCTGGATAACTAGCAAATTGATAATAGCACTGTGTATGGGTAATTAATTCAGAAATACTGTCACAAGCAATGACTGATATAACTATATTCCTTCTTAACACAAATTCCTGAAAATTATTTCCCTTAAAAAAATCCATTCTTTTTGTTGAATAACTCATTCCCATTTCTCTATATTGTTACTAATATTTTCCTCCAGACCCTTTAAAGATATGACAAATAGGCAGCAATCTCAGAAGCAAATCATAGAAACATTTTAATTGTGGCAAATGATTTCTGAGGAACAGTTTTTAAAACAAGCTAAACAAGGCAGAATGGAGGGGCAGAATTGTGTTTTAACAACCAGGATATAGAGGATGACAAAGTTAAAATGAGAGAGATGGAATTACGATGCTTTTAGCTAGTGAAGTGAATGGTAACTCACCTGTACTTTTCTGTTAAAGAAATGCATGAAGAATGCCTCACCTTATCAGCGTGTTGCTGATATTTCCAGTGGCATTTCCTGTACATTCAATTAGGCAAAACCTCACAAGGAAACTCTGAGCTTCTAGACTCCCTGTGTTGTCTCACTGTACCACATACAACTTTCAAAATTTACCTTCATTCATATAAAATCTGTAAATTTGTCTCCATGTTTTGAACAAACTTAGGTCTGTTTTTCAACTGCGTCTTCCCTCACATTTTCCATTCAAACAACAGTAGTGGGCAGAAAATTACAAGGGTACTCATTTATATTTTAGTGAACTTGGCAGCTCTTTCAGTATGAAGAAGCAGAAATCTTTATTCTACTAGAAACTGTAGCTTGTTGAACAGGAAATCCCTCTGAGATCATCCTCTTGAATCGTCCCAGTTGCTAAAAAGAGTGGTTATAGCACCAGGAAACTTGGTATGACTTCTGCCCTATCTATTTTCTGTTGTAATCAAGGGTGTCTGGTGAAAATGAATAAGCATTGCTAGACCATATTCTAAATATATTTTCATAAGCAACTTATTTTTTATTAAAATTGCCTATACACAAAGATTCATGTCTTTCATATTTCAAAATCATTTGCTGCTTTAGAAAACACTCTAGGAAATAAAATACCGTGTTAAGCAAAATGCAAGGAAAATTAATTCTGTAAGGGGAAACGGTCTGCTTCAAAGCCAGTACCAAACACACAAGGGTTTTTTGCAAGGGCATAATGTCCTTCCAGACAAAAAAAAGTCTGATACCTTACAAAACATTTGGGAATTTGCATCTTCTAAAGGAATTATTTCTTACTCTTTCTGTACAACGTTTAGCACTGTTGTTGGTCCCATGACTGACTGGCTCAGTTTCCTGCTATTTTTAGTATTTCCTTAGACCTTCATTGCTCAGTTCTCTGTAATTTTTTTTGCATTACGGACAAAAATATCCCCTGACTATTTGTAAATCTGCTATAAAGGTATTAACCAAGACTGTTTGTGTCAGGCAAACAGATTTCATTTCAAAGTGAGATGTAGGTTATTTCCCTTCCTTTTAATTCTTATGTCTTTCCTAACCTTGAGTCACAAAGTTGACCGATTACAATTACACGCCAGAGGAGATTATCCTGAACAGGTTTTAAAGTAATGCAAAAGATGTCTCCATTTTCTTTTCATTTCCCATTGTATTCAGGGGCATTAGTTATTTATAACATGGTAATTATTTTTAGTCATTCAACTGAACAAGATGGGAAGAAAGCAACAGGTAAAAAGAGGGCAAAACCGCTTTTGAGGCTAACAAAAATACATTGTTTCAAAAGCAAAATCCTGACTTGCATCTAAAATAAAGTTCTTGATCCTTGGAGTCAACAGCAGGACTTAATATTGACGTCAGCTGGACAGTACCACTGCCAGAGGTCTTGTGATCCCACTGCAAATGTGCAAAAGGATGAGAGAGCCAGTAGCAGCAATTGAAGTACAAAAATACTGCAAGGTCAGCATTATGTAAACCATGACTATGTAATTAATTTTTCAATTTTTTAAAATAATTTCTGGTGTTGTTCAGGCAGACTTTTAACCAAGTTTCTCTTTTTAGACTATATTTCCCTTTGCCTGGGTGTATTGTGTTCCCCATATGATTTTTCTTGCCATGGCTAGCTCAGAAAGGAAATAAAAATCAAGGGGAAAGAGGAGAATCTGTTTTAATTTGCTTTAATGGTGATGGAATCAAAGTTGATTATGTAAGAACACAAACTTTTCCTGACAGACAGAGAAACTTTTGTCATTGGAAACACCTATAGTGAGCAATGAAAATATATATATGTGCATGTAACTACGTGCATGCAGCTGACAAAGAAAAACTGCTTCCTTCACTGCTTACTTTGAGAAATGGAGAATTACAACTCTTTATTAGCTAAAGCATTTCTTGGAGGAGATAAATAAGCAAGTGCCTAGCAAGACACTGGTGAAGGTTGAATAGGACTGAGATGAGGCAGATGCCACACTGAATGGCATTATAAATCAAAAGGCACCAAATAAGTAAAGCCACTGGCTGGAAGAAGTTGATTATGGATTAGCTAAAGTTTGACTTGAGTCTGTGATGAGGCTGGAGGGTAGAGGAAGAATGAGTTTAGAGATTTCTTATTGAAGGAGGATAACTATGAAGATTTAGCTGTCTGATACAGGTACTAAATAATTAAAGCTGTAAGTTGTCTAGGATAAAAATGGTAGCACAAAAGTTGAAATGTGGTCAGTGTCTCCCCCCTCCCAGAAAAAAGACAACCCAAAATTCAAACAGAGAAATGGAAATTTAAATGTTTGATTGAATTCAAACATGTATTGTATGAGTGCTAAAATTCCATGGGCAAATTATATTAGTTTTACAAATGCCCTTTGTTTTCTGTTAATTTCTTCATTTTTTCCTTTCATCATTCCAACAATAACTGTAGTGGGAAAAAAAAACTACTCATGGTCCTCCTCTAAGACAAAACAAATTGAAAAAAGAACAGCCCTAAAATATACGATTGAATACAGTGTTGCCTTTACATTTTCTCTATTTTTCTATTTTCCAATGGCAGCTTAGGAAAAATAAATTATATGCTGAGCTACTACCCACACAAGTGCAAAATTCAGTAAACTGTTAATATTGTAAATCGGTTACAATTTTATCTGCTCCATTACATGCACGACTTAAGCTGAAGCTCAGCACATTTGAAAACTCGGACATAATTTTTAGTCCTGAGGGAGCAAGGCTTAATAAGTACTCACACTTCTTCCCACTTCATTATTACTAGATTATTGCTTTCTTATTCCACTATCTTAACTTGTATGACTTGACTGTTCAAATAGAAACTCATTGACTTGAAAATGAGCCCTGTTCAGTTGGCTCTACAACTTTTGCCTTAGAGGAGAATTTTTAATGATGTAAACCTTGTGAAACTGCAGATACTTGCATAGGAAGAGAAAAGAATGAGGCAAATATTCCCACTTTGTCTTCAAGAGTAAAAGGGGTATGCAGGGAACATTGCATTTTTTGTTCCTGCATCTGAAGTTCTTAACCAGAAGCTTTAACATTTCTGAACTCCTTATTCAAGCAAAATGATTAACTTCAAAGTCTCAGAATATGGCCACAGGCCTGTAAAACCATTAGGATCGTCCTGGTTGATGTGTGTTGGATTGTGAGTGGCTAGAGGGTTTATAACAAGGTTGAATTAAGCAAACAGAACCAGACACAGAGAATGGAAACCTCCATTTTCCACGTATAGTGTGGAAGTTGCAGGACAGATGGAAGAAATGTAAACTCTTCAATGGCTTAGGAAAACTCCTTTGCTTTTGAGCTGAAAAGCTTGATGCCAATGCTGATAAAATAGTGTATTTGGGAGCACTGATGAAAGAGGACATGGATGCTGTGTTGGAATTGAGCTGCAAATCACATTTATTTACTACTGCACACATATGCACGTTCACACTCAGACATAGCTTGCTGTCTGTTCTGTGAATTCAAGGCATGACATGACACCCCGAGTGAGGGATTCCCAAATAACCTTGGGTTGGTTGTTTCAGGTGAAAGAAGCTCTGCTACTATCAGTCCACGACCAGCACCTACCAGCCTGATTCCTTACACTGCTACCACAGGGCTGGGTGAATTACTACAAATTTCACAGCCTGAATACATCGATTTTCTTTCCAAGGATTGGCCTGTTGGCCTACCAATGATTGGACATTGTTTTTTTCGGAGTGTGACCAACGTTCAGCCAAACACGTTGAAGTGTGACATGTTATGAACAAATTCACCCACATTTGGGACTCTCAGTTTTACTGAACATAAGCAAGAAGCCAAAACATTTGCTGACCCATCCTTTCCAGGGAAATCCCACCATGATTCATGCAAATATCAGCAATTGTGCTACCTGTAGTGTGTAACTTGTAATTGCTTTAAAATCTAGACAGAGTGGATGGCTTTATTGGATGCTCAGATAAAGTGCTCGCTTTATTGGATGTCCAGAGGTGATTGAGCTTGCCCATAGACTGAAGACCTGCCTACAGACAGACATCTGCAGACCTGTCAGTCTGTGGCTGCATCTGGTTGACAGTGGAGGGATTATTGTGAGTCCCTGAGGAATGTCCTGACACGGACACACCTGAGCCCAGCACTCTCCCCTACAGCAAGCCAGGGAATGACACTCTTTAAGACTCATCTCTCCAATCAGTGCTGTGTCTGACAAATAATGTCGAAGTTGATTAATACAGCTAATTTATACGCATTGTGAGATAAATATCCAAGGAATATCATCAGAACTGATGTGGCAAATGTAGAATTTGGAGATTTGTATTGCAAAGCTACCGACTGGTCTTTCCGGAATTTTGGAAGAGTCAAATACCTGAAACCAAATGAAACAGATGGGCAGAGATTGTTTAGAAGGTTGGACCTGTGAAAATGGCTGAGAAGCTTTTGCAAACAGGGATGAAAGCAACAAATGGTAGAAATGGTAGGCAAAAGGAGGATGACAAGGTGGGTGGAAAACAAAGAGGTTTTTTGCTCTGGAATAGACTAAAAGAAAGGAAACCACTCTCTGAAAATGATTTTATCTTTTCCTGCCTGTGGAGTAAACAAAAATAGCACACTCTGAAGAAAAACAATCAAAAGAAATAAATATACTCAAACAGAATTCACCTTCCAGGTTTCCATGTAATACATACTTTTTATTCTTTTTTTTTTTCCCACAGAAAACAGACATATTATATTTGTTTTGCCAATGCTTCACATTTATTTTAGTAATAAACAAAAGGCAGATGATACCTCGGCCATATCTTCTATTTGGCTGAAATACTCTCACACTTTAATTGGAAGTCATATTTAGACAAAATACTTTCTTTTTCTTTTTCTCAAAAAAGTGATAAAAAATACTGTCAGAACATGGAAGCTGTTGTGGAACCCTTCTGGAAAGCTGCACTGACTGGGGCATTTCCAGGAGTCACACCATCAGACAAGTAATGCACTATTGAATCAAAATCCAGCAGTAGGTTTTGTGACCAAATGCACTTAAAAAATCTCTACAAAATCGAATGTCTACATGGTGAATTAATAGCCACTGAAAAAAGACCTCTAAAACTGTTTTGGTAATGCAGTTGTTCAAATACTTTCATGCAGCTACAAGGAAGAGATCCAGTAGGCTCTAAGTGGTTATATTTTCATAAAACCCAGAAATAACAGTGCCATTCTGGCAGAGGGATAGTTTTCTAATTGAATCAGAGACAGTGCAAACAATTTTAATCAGACATCTTTTTCTGAAATCTCACTTCCTAGACTTGTAAGTTACATGACAATTAATTTTTAGTACAAATTGTCCCAACTTTTGAGATTGGAAATATGAATTTTCTACTCCTTATCTATTTCTTCTCTCCCTGAAATGAACAGAAGAATGTCAGAAGAAGACAAATAGCTCATCTTATTTTAGCCTCCTTAATTTGGAGAACTCTAATAATGAATTAATCCAACACCTTGCTAATTGGAACGTGATTGTAGTTTCAAGATTTTTACATTTAGGAATAAGAACTGCACTATCTTTTCAGGGGAAATTTTAGCTTAATATAATCTTTTGCAACTTATTTGAAGTCCTCACTGTATATATAGTTTCTGCATCCTGAAAGTTATTTTACAAATAAATGCATCCAGCCAAAAACTGCTGTTGATACTATAAATCTGGATACAACAACTCCAAAGGAAAAGAGATGCAATTTAGGAAAAAAAAGCAAGTAAATTTTACTTTACCTGTGTTTATGTGACAGATGGTGAGCACAATCTTGGGTAATCTGTTAGTCCTTGTGAGTGAAATCAATTAAGTTTAGAAAATCTATTTATTACCAGGGAGATTAAAAAGTAATTAGCAATTATAAAGAAATCCGTAAAGGTCCTAATTATAATGAAGCAATGAATTTAGTTTCTGAACAAGAGCGAGGTTCTAATACAAGGGAAGTTTGTATCTTACCTGTTGTTTATTAAGAAAATAGCAAGCCCTATCTTTTTGCTGTTTTGGTGATGATGTCTGGAAAGGCCACCTGAATTTTTTTATCACGGTGCTGACACAATAGCAACATGCCTAATACCAGTTTATTAAAATCCAACTGCAGGATTAAGTGTTTCATTAAGAGCATTTTGCAATCAATAGGAGAACAATCTTAGGGTTTTTTTTTAATTTTCATATCCTTTTATCTTTTCCTGCAGTTGCTTTTAGTTTGATTTGGCCTTTTACTTGCACCATTACAATAATATTTATTTCCTTTTCTGAGAGCTGGGCATAAGGAGAATAATTTCCACACTAAGTTTCCATGAGATGTACATCACCTGAGGTCTTTGCTGGAAAGCACATATTAAACCCCAGCCTAAAGCTGGTGGTGGAACGTTTCTGTTGACCACACAGCCATAAACTAGGGAAACACCTAAAATGAAGGGAAAGTCAGCAACAACAGGAGTTTATGAGACATGTGAAGATGTGTGGCTTGTTGAAGACAATTAGGTATGCTGTGGGGGGAGGTCTTGTTGGTCACTTGCTGTCCAGATTGCCTCAGCTTCTTCCCTGCTGTGCCACTGTTGTTAATACTGACTCTGACAGGCACGTGGTAAAATGGAACTTAAGGCTCCCCTGTTCTGGTGTGATGTGGTGACCGGTCAGGAACAGAGCTCCCACCAGTCGTGAATGTTCAAGCAGTCCTAGGCATTCTTTATGGGAGACGGCTACTCTAAACTTGTTCTCTTCGTTGACATGTTTTTAAAATTGCTTTTCTCTGTGTGAAATACTCTTTTTGTGCTCAACCAAAAAAAACCAAATAACTCTAAGTTTACTTTCAGCTACCAGTGATCTTCCTCAAAAATGTGTTTCATTAAAGTACGGGTGAAGTATGCACACATCCTCAACATGTCTGGTTTTGAACAGTCTATTCAGCACATTTATAAGAGAAACATCCCCATTCAAAGCCTGATATGTAATATTTAGATACAGATCTAAAATAATTCTTGCAAGCTTTCAAAACGTTATATTTTACTTTACTCTTTTTCAGTGCTATACTCCATGCCCGTCTGCAAAATCCCTAAACAGCTACAGTCTTACCCAATGAAAAGCACTCTCAAAGTCTTTTGAATTCTCCTATAAACCCTGAAGTTTTTCCTTCCCTCTATGAGAACTTTTAAAGCATTAGTCAATTCTTTTTTGTTTTGTTGAAGATTTTGTATTTTTAATATGTAGCTTCTTTTCCATCTTGCTTAATTAACTGTTTGGAGACTTCTGCTATGTTCATGCAACCAGCACAAGAACAACTTTCTACCGTTAACAGCTGCCTTTTTGAGAGCCCATCTTAATCAATATGTGAGCACACAAAATCTGTGAGCACTTTTCTCAAACCAGTCAATATATTAGCATGTCTTACGTGTAAATGACTTTAGCATTCATAGCCAATCATCTTTTCCTTCTTCAGTCCTTCTCCTTCTCTTTACAAATCCTGGGGAGCTATGAGGTGCTTCTGAGAAACAAAAGAGGATAGAAAACCTCAGATATGAAATTTAAGGTTTTTGAAGTCTGTAGGCATAACATTGGATTTCCAGGACCACGTATAAACATTTAATTAAACAGTGCTCAGTCATAGAGCTGCTAGGAATTTATAGCTTCTATAGGCAGGTAAACATTTAGGATGCCTGAAAATCAGCCTGTTTAATTTAATATTTCACCATGGATTCAGGGACCCAATGTTAAGTGCAAGCATAAATACAAAATTACAGTAGTAAAAAAACACTTCATCATTCTGTAACACCTGCTGTAACACCCGCTGTTACCTAAATTCCCAATCCAAATTAATCCAGTGGATGCAAAATTAGAAAAATTATTTTTAAAACTTGCTAAAATGGCTCAGGCCAATGTTGTGGTCTGGAATGAATGAAACTCCAATATTTTCCTAATTCTTCCCAGTATTTCTATTATGACTTTTATTGAATCTTTGTGAGGTTCTTCCTTCTTTCATTCTAACTCATCGTTCTTAGCACATGCATAGTTTCATGACTTTGTAAAGACCTAGAGATGAATTAAATTTGAGATGAAAGGAAAAGAGATTAATAGTGAAAAGGAAAAAGCTTTCTCCTTTAAAAAAAGTGACTCAAATATTAGAGATTCACTGCCAGTGCTTTTCTGAGAAGTATTTATGATCACAGATGTTTATAAGCCAAGACATTTTTTGTAAAAAATCCTGCACATTTCAGGGATAGTTTTATGCATCTATGGAACATATTCTTAACAACTCATCTTCAGGTTTTATTTTTAGAGCAGTGCCAAAATATTTTAGTATAATTTATTAAAAATTTATTATGCTGTTAGCTCTCAAGTTGTAAATGAAGCATGTAGGAGGAGAGGGATTACTACTGTACAGCTTCTGCAACAGGGAATAATTATAGTCCTTCTAGAATGAGAAGGGGGTGGAAAAATACTGTGTAAGAAGTTGTGTGTAGTTTTTCCTCTCAGTTCCAGACTGATTCAGTTTTAGAACTGCAAATGTCTCAGTTCCTGCTGGGTGTTGGATGCCCACCATGTGACTGGTCTACAGAGAGAGGAATGGACACAGTCAGAGGACTCATCTGGGATTCCTCATGGCTGTAGCTCTGAGTTGACAGCTCAGTGCTGCTTGTGCACCTCACCCTCATCCTTTGAAGCTGATTGGGATCTTCAGGCTTCAGTTCTCTTGAGTGCTAAGGAATCCTTCAAGGACAAAGAATTCTTGTGTAGATCCTTGTTCATCCCATTTTACAACTTCCATTCATTTTGCAAAGATCAATTTTACTTTATATCTAAATTAGTTCAATTTGGATTCTCTATGCACTAAAAATTTACACTCATCTTGGTTTGATGCTCTTTTTTTAAAAATTGCATTAGGTAGAAGATGAATAATGTCATGTGTAACAAGTCCCATGAGGATTTTGAAAATTTATAATAACTGTAAGTTATAATGTTAAAAATAATTTTGTTCCAGTGAGAAGGAAACTCCAATCTTTTTCGTTTGTCCTTTATAATTACTTATGAATTACAGTGCCTCAAAGGAGCCAAGCTTTCTGGCTTTTGACCAGAGACAAGTCATAACCTCTCTTCAAAGTGTAGATCTCTGAAGTAGCTGAACTTTAGTCTTCTTCAGAAAGCATCTTTTAACCTGTAAATATCTGTTGCTGGCTAGTTAAATAAACTGCCTTAATCTGGTTAACCTCAGTATGTAAAACATACCCTGTGATAATGTTTTTTAGCAGCTGAAATTCCCCTCTGAACTGTATTAAGCAACTATGGAAGAAAAAGCTTTTACAGAAAAAAAAAAAATTGAAGTTTAGCAGAGTTGATGGACATTTTGCCAAACAAACCCTCTCTGTGTGGAGCATGGGGTCTATTCTACTTCAGTATGTTACTTTATTTTATATACAGCAGCAAGGAGATTAGGCAGTCTGAGAGGTCCTTCTCTCTTTGACCACGAACCAGAGTATCCACAGACTGGCACACATAATCGAGGCTGCCAGCCTGGGAAACTCTCCTCATATCTATTTGCTCATCATATAGGAAGGTGAAAATCTCACACTTCCTAGTCAGTAATAGGTTACTCTGTTATTACAGCTTGACTAGCATGTTTAGCCTAATTATTTAATATTTGTACTGTGACTGAAAACATAACGAACTGCAGACATTGTTAGTTGGTGTATGACATGGACTCAGCCATTCATGCAGCAACTTGAAGGAAATATTGGGCAAAAGAAGAAATAAGAAGGGAAAGACAGAAAAACACAACTGTGGTTGGTTTTGCACTGACAAAGTAAAATCTCACTGAATAATCTGTAGTTTCAGTGTTGGTGATATTTCACCAGCAGCAACTCTTTAATTGGAAGGAAGTCTGCAAAGATTGTAAAGCCTGTTGAATGAAGTGCAGAGCAACCAGGCAGATGAGGAAATCTTGTTTTGACCTTTCAATGTCTAAAAGGGGGTTTATAAGAAAGATAAGAATGAAGTTTTTAATAGGGCCAGTTGTGGTAGGATAAGGGGTAGTGGTTTTAATCTAAGAGAGGGTGGGTTCAGAAGGTGGTAAAATACTGGCACAGGTTCCCCAGAGATGTGCTGGACACCCCATTCCCGGTAAAATTCAAGGTTAGGTTGGACAGAGCTTGGAACAACCTGATCTATTTGAAGTTGTCCCTGCTCACTGCAGGGGGTTTGGACTAAATTACTTTTATAGGTCCTTTCCAGCCCAAACCATTCCGTGGCTGTTCTATAAATCAGAAGCTCTGTTTATCACTTTGCACTCTTAAGTCCTAAATTCCTGACACACTCAACATTTCCACGGAAGTAATGAGAAATAAAAAGTAAGATAGCCTACACTGTCAGAAGACAGATGTAGCAGGTTTGTATTGGCTGATAATAATCATATAGCAGCAGCAAACCTAAGGCAAAAAGAGGTAATCAAAAAAGGGGGTTTTCCCCTCTATTGCTTAATGTAGAAAAATACCAACCAATAATGATCGTGGCTAATGAGGGGAGAAGGAAGGCTTAAAATTTTCAGGGAGCAGTAGTGCTTTGGGTAAGGCATTGAACTGGAAAGGACCTGGCCTGAGAGCTGCCACTGTTTCTAGATCTGCACTTCGGAGGCTCAGCTTCTCTTGGAGCAGCCACACCAACGTCCCCATAAACGTTCCCTTGCCTACGGGATAAATCCTTACTCATCAGCAGCAAATTTCCTCTGGAGGTCTCTTCCAGCCAGGCTCAAACCTGTAAGAGTTACCCTGACAGCACACGAGCCCCGGTGTAAAGGAGTGGTAAAACACTGCCAGCATGTCGAACAGTCCCCCGCTCGCAGCGGAAGGGGCTGTGCGGAGCGAACCGCTGTGGCAGCCACCTGTAATCCCACCGTAACGCCGCGTTCCTGCCAGCAGCTCCTGCCGTGCATTTAACCTTTCCAGCCCGGCCCCCCTAAACCCCGGGCTTCCTCTCTCGGCGCAATCACGGCCAACACTCCCCTCGCAGCCCCGGTAAGACCCTGCCCCTCATCCCTGACAGCCGCCGCCGCGGCTCATTTACATTCGCCGCCCGCGCCTCGCCCGCCGCCGCTCCGCGCCCCCGCGGCGGGGCCGCCGCCTCCCCCGCCCTGCCGCAGCCAGGGACCCTTCCCGGGGAGGCCGGGCCGGCGGAGCCCCGNCGGCAGCGGGCTGCCGTGAGTGCCCAGCAGCAGCAGCAGCAGCGGCAGCAGCAGCAGCAGTGGTGCCGCTCGCTCCGCAGCGCACGGGAGGTGAGCTCCCGCGGCTCCCACTGCTCCAGCCGGGGCTGGGGCTGCGCCGATCGCCTGGCTTCGGTTCTGTTCTGTTCGGTTCGGCGGCACCAGCTCCGGAGCGAGGGCTGCGAGAGGGATGGGGCTCCGCTTGTGAGACGCGTTCGCTTCTCGGTTTGTGTTCTTGCTCTTTTTTCATGAGAGATGATCTGGAGTGGCGGCAGGCTGGTGGTTTGCGCCGATAGTTTAAGGAGCATTGCGTTGTAACTGTCCTTCTGCAGCGTAGTGGGCTCGGTTATGTGTGAATAAGCAGTTTCAGGGGTAGGCACGTAGTGAAAATAGCGTGTAGATTATTCCCACTTTTCGAATGGGTGGGAGCTGCGAGGGAAGGTGACATTAGTATCTGTCATTGCATGAAAAGCATCATATGTCGGGTAGAGGGCAGTTTTGTTTTTTTGGGTTTTTTTTTTTTTGTTTTGTTGTTTTATTTTTTGTTGTTTTTCAAGCAGGAACTACCAGATGCTTGTCATTGACCAGTTTGCAGAGATGTGTATTAGTAACATATAGCCAAAGGCACGAGACTGCTCCATATCAAAATGAACTGGGAGCCTGTGGCTAGCATGTTGTATTTAAAGTAGAACACTGCATGTAAGACGGCATCCTTTTTCAAAGATGTCTTAAGTGTAACCACAGAAAAAGCCTGTTGTAGTAGTGATAGGCAGTTTACTAGACATAGCGTTCATATATTTCTCTCATATAGTAGGAGGGGCCAGATGACTGTTTCAGTAAAATATTTTAAAGCATAGATTGCATAGATGGTTGTAACAGAGATAGATCAACTATGGATAAGTAATTAAGGATTGAACAGACTTACACAGGAAAAATTGGAAAGGAAATTGAAGTATGGTGTGCATAAATGGCCATGCTTGTGCAGCAGAACTACAAAATATATACTGTATCAGAGAAAATTCACCTCTCTCAACTGCAGAAAGCAGTCAGGCATTCAAGGTCTGTGGAGGGAGTCCTTTATATGGAGAGGCTGCTGTGGAAAAAGCCGCTAATTAAAGCAAGTAGGATCAGTTCATCTTTATCCTGTTGACAATTCAATGTTTAAAAATTACTCTTTTGACTCCCTGGGAAGGTAAATCAGCAATGAGAACGTGCTTTTGATGAATGAGGTGTCATTTTACACCTGGCCTTTATTTTTTGGGGGGACTGGGGGAGAGGGGAAAGTGTGCAAATCAGTAGATTGAGGAATGCAATTCAAAAGAAAAAAAATAAACGAAGATTTTCTACTAATGCTTTGCAGCACTACCTCTGGAAGGCAGATGCAACTGTTCAAATCTATGTTAAGTTCATCAGAGCGAGCTCTGATGTTTGCAGAGTGATTTTAACCAGATAATTTGTAGGAATATATAATAGTATAGTAACAGTGGCACTACCTGTATCCGAAGATATTCTAGAGACGGAAAAACTTAACTAGACCTAAAACTACACATGCAAGCAATTAGGGGTTGCCTACTATGCTGTTGTCCCAGAGTGACCTAATCCCCTCTAGTTTATGTCAAACTTACTGTAAGTCGTAATCATAAAGTAATATTTCATGCAGATGCAGTGACATTATTCTGCTAAATTTCTTACCAGCTATTCTGATTGTGGTGGACCATGCTAGTCAACTGTGTGAGCAGCAGTTATTCCTTTAAAAAAAAAAAAGCATTACTTCTGAGCATTTGAAAACTGCAGAAACACCTTTAATCCTATTAGAATTGATGGAATTTGCTGTACCCGTGTAAACTGATGTTCTCTAGACTAATGCCAGGTATGGAGTAGTTTGAACTTTTGTCTTTCCGCTGGAGAGATTAAAGAAAGAGGGAAGCCAATTACAAGTGTTGCAATGGTAGAGATGCACTTATGCGATTGCACCCAGGATCTGCAGTTACAACAGCCTAATGCAGAATAAAACAAAACTCAAGGTTATTATTGACAAAGTCTTTTATCTCTGCTAATAAAATGAATGTGTCAATATAATGCTGACATATCTGCAATATTGTGCATATATTAAAGAGATTTTATGTGTTGTCACTGCCTTTAAAAAGTTCGAAAACACTGGGCAATCTTTCCTCTCCTGGCAACAGCAGGCAATTTCCTAAGTGCTTGTGCTGTAGCATCTCCTCTGGTGCTGCCTTCCATTGGAGGTCTTGCCAGGCCTGAGTTTTGCCTTAGCAGATAAGCTGAATCAGCACAGATTACCTTTCTTCACAGCCTGCAGCTCCCCAAAGCAAGAGTTCAGCTAAGCTGAATCCCTCGGTGGCCATGCAACTGATCTCAGTTGCATCAACAAAAAACAACTCATGCTTCAGTCTAGCTCATTGGATTATAGGCAAACCAGAAGTTTTGGCCATGCTATAGATTGGATTAACCAATTTCCAGGTAAATAGAGGCAATTAATGTAATAAATTCTAGTGTATGGGTTTGCAAATTATCTATTCTTGTCAGAGTTAGTGGATCTGTATAAAAACTTTCCCTGATTTGTTCCATAACATCCTTGCTTGAGCAAAATATGCCTGGCTGTGCTTACTAAACAACTAAATAAATTAATAAGCAATATAGGAATTTTTTAATGAATAGCTACCATGTTTTTGCATCCAAAGCTCAGCTGTCTTGTGAAGCACAACTAAAGACAATTTGGTATCTACAACAGATCTCCTTTGAGTGATAGGGAGCAGTTTTATGACTGTGATACTGAAGATATTTACCTTAAAATCAATAGCAATTAAAGTGACCCAAAAATCTTGTTATTCCCTGAATTATTTCAAGAAAACTGCTAGACACAGTTACTGTGGGGTAACTATGAGTGACTCATCTGGAGGCATGTGCTGGCCACAGTAAATATACAAAATAGGAAGAATGAAAATCTCTGTTAAGATTTTACTTAACATACACAAAAAGGAAGCTTCGTAGTCAACTCTCTTGTCTGATTGAAGACTGAGTTATTCTTCAAAAGAAGCAGAAGTGAGCCCAGCTTATAACTTTGGATCTGCTTTGTAGCCTGTTATAAATAAAGCTTTTCAGACTTTAAGATTCTAGGATTTAGAATGGTGAGGTTAGAGATGTTACCAATAGATCATTAGTAGCAGCAGTGTGGTAACTGTTGAAATAAGGAGTGATGGGTGTAGGAAAGAATAACCTATCTCTTGCTCCTGGCTGATGGAGGAAATGAATTATGCAGAACACTTAGCCACCTCTTCGGGCAAGAACATGATACATGTCAGCTTGGTACTCAGTAATCCTTGCCACTGATGATGATATATGTAATCCACAGGTAAAACACTCATTGTAACCTTTGGTTTGCTGATAGCATTCCCTGAAAGAAGTGTATGAGCTGGCACGCTTGCCAGTTTTCCTTTGAAAAGCTCTCTGGAGCTGGGTAGGGATCCAGTTTGTTCTTTATTATTGCAGTGAATTCTCTATGCTTTCTCGTCATTCTTCAGCATCAGAAAAACAGGTTTTATCCAGTGTGCTAGGAGGCTGAGGGAAAGATTTGCTAAAAATTGCCTTGGCAGTCACCATTTGGGAGCATGATGTAAAGGGCAAGACATAAATGTAATTTTACAAGTGGGTAATGTACTAAATGCTGAAAGCAGGAGTACTGATCTTGCTGCAGGCAGCAGTGACCACTGGAGCTTTTCTCCTAAGAAAAGCATAAAAGGAGCCACATGATTCTTAGAGTAAGAAGCATTTCTAACATCTGGGTACATTTTCAAAGTCATTTTTTCATCAAACCATTCCATTTGTGAAGCATGGAGACCTCAACTGAAATTCTTGTACCACTGTTCAGGATCAACTTTTTAATTTGGTCAGGTCAGTAACACACTACGGTGAACCTGTTTTAAAAAAAGAGTTAAGTAAATCTGGTAACCAGGCTCTGTTTACAGGGTTGTAGAATTGCTGAGGTTGCAGGGACCTGTGGAGGTTGTGTAGCCAACCCTTTGCTCAAAATATCTAGAGCAGGTTGCACAGGACTGTGTGCAGCCGAGTGTTGAATGTCTCTAGTCTCTAGGGTTAGGGACTCCACTGCCTGAGTCACTTGTGTCTGTGTTGGACCAGCCTCACAGTGAAAGTCTTCTTCTGTTTTTATGTGGTTGCTTGTGTTTTAGGTTGTGCCTGTTTCATCTTGTTCTTTCACTGAGCCCCTGAGAAGAGCTTGGCTTCATCTTTGCTGTCCCTTCTTTGTCATATGGTTGGCTTTGTCTGTGGTTGGCTTGTCCTTTGAGAGTCCAAGGTCTTGCTCTGCAAATCCATTTTGCTAGCCAGTTGTCTTCCAACCTCTGCTAGCACAAAAGGAGAGGGAGGGCTAAACAGAAAGGTGGGAAGAAGAGAAAATGACAATGGGAAAAGAGTAGGAGATGTGGTGGGAGGTGGGTGGGAGTGTGCAGAGGAATGCAGGCATCTGGAGACATTATGCTGATTGCAGCAGGCCGCTTTACCTCAGCCCCATTATAGTGCTGTTGAAGGAAGACCACATGTTAATCCACAAGTGCTTTTATGCCTGGTAATTTAAGCAGGATTTAATACATCCTGTTGTTATAAACAATGACATTAGTATGAATCAACAAGGATGTGTGAGTTTTTTCTCTGAGGTTGGTACATGCGCTTCCAGGGCAGCCCAGAATTTTCAACAGTCTTTGCAGTGGCATAAATTCATGCAGTTTTGGTGTGATTTAATAAAAGCTTTGGCTGGGCAGCTCACTTTGACTTATTAAGCTGTCTATTAAGGCAGACTTTTCCAGGAAAACCCTTTCAGTAAAACATCATGATGCCTAAAGGAATAACAATAGTTTTATGACAAGCCACTATTACAATATGTTAGTCACGGAAGACATGGGTAAGAGAGGCCTTCTGTGGTCACTTAAAGGATCACTGGCATTTCTATTTTAACCCAGTGGTATTCCTCTAAAACAGATGGTGCAGGACTACATTTAGGGGTCCTTTATGGTGGTCATAAAATGGAGGTTCTGCAATAAGGTTGATTCTGATATTTCATAACACATGTACATTGGCGCATAGAATTCCTTGGTGTTTGGAAATCACACAGGCATAGTGGGAGTCTGCCATAGTTCAGAAGTAGTTGCAGATTGTCTTTATCACTAGTCCATGTCCACATCCACAGTAAATAGGTCACTCAAAGTATCCGTCCTTTGTACGTTTGTTTTTTTCTTCCAGAAGGTTGAAAGTCACCCAAGAAACATAAAATATGGTTTTCCTTTTCAAAGTCACCAGAAGTATGATACGTGTGATCCATGCTAAGGTGCTGGAATAATGCCATCAAAATTCTCTTTACCTGCATCCAGGCACATGCCAAGGCCTGTGTCCCAAATGTCCCTTTTCTGCTGCCTCTTTCTGCCAAATTGAATGGTCCTAGTCCATGTTTCAGTGAAGGTGCTCTTTGGACCACCATTCAAAGGACAGCAGCCCCTCACCTCTGTCTGAACCCTGCTTGCTTTAGGACGCCTTGATGTTACAGGGAAACAGAGACTGATCACAAAAACAATTGCTGGTTGCCTCTCCTGACCTACAGGCCCTGGTCCATCCAACAGGTCTGAGATGGCAGGAGGATTTCATGTGTTAAGACCAGATTTACTTATTTGAAGGTATATTGACATTATGTTGGATTTGTATTCTGAAAGAGTAACGTATTATTATGCCAAAATCCCAGCGCAAGCTTGGTGCAGCAGTTGTAATATATAGTGAAATTGCAATGCAAGCTGCTTCCCCATGCTAGGCTCTGCATGCTCCCCTGTCATGAAGAAGGTGGTCTAAAACCATGGGTTGAATACAAATATAGTCTGCAAATGTTCAGATAACCTGCATAGTGTGGCATTTTCAGTATTTTTTTTCCTAGCATTTTGCATTGTGGTGCTTAATTTGCAAGAGTGTGTGTTTTCTTTTTCTCCATATTAAGTCGTGACTGTCATTTTACCCAGTATTTCTGAAGGACAAATCTTTTTACTTCACAGAAACCAAGTCCTGAAACTTGTCGGGAGTAAAAGGAGAACCTGTGTACTGTTGCTATTGTTTGGGAATTCAAAATCAAAGATTCTAGGGTAATTGTGTTTGACCTTTCAGATCTGAGATCTGTCTGCATCGAGACAGAGGTACAGATCCCTTAAAACGTGTCTCAGGATCAAGGCTTTTTCTGGCTCCATCAGGAGTTTCAGGTTTAAATAGCAATCAAACCAGATGTAACATGTGAATCAGAGTGTGACAAGCAGGGATGGGGTGGCTTTGTATGCCACCCTTCCTGGTGAGAATTTACATCAGGATGTAAGGCTACAAGTATATAAAGTGTCACCTCTTATAATTTTTAGACATTCTGACTGAAATGAGTTAATTTTCAATTTTCCATAACAAAAAAAGGGAGGGAGAGGGCAGCCTACAGAGGGTGTGTGTACTACAAACCACATACACACAAAGCTATACTAACCTTTTGAAATACTCATAAACAATTTCTGTGGAGAGCAGGGACGGCTTTTAAGCAGCAGGAGCCAAAATGTGGAAAGCAGCAAATATGCATCCCATGTTCTGTGCCATGGTGCTGGAGCCAGGGGTGTCTGGTGAAATCTCATAATGAAACAGTTGTTTGAATACAGCTCAGCAAAGCAGCTCTTGAACTAACACGGGCTGCCTGTCTGCCAGTAAACAGATAATTACACTCCACTGTTTAACTGAACTTTCATGAAAACTGCAATATGTTTTTTGCAAAACCCGCCATGAAAATGTGTTCTGCTTGTGGATCCCCCGTGTAGGCATCAAGATATTGGGGAGGGGTGTCAGGTACAGAGGTAGTGTTCTACATGGTGAACAATCTGCAGTGGGGAGTCAAGCATATAGAAGTGACTCCCTCATAGCTTTCACAGAGGAAAATTGTGCTGTATAAGCAGAGAACCTGGTGCTTGGTTTTCAGAGGTCCTTTTGATTCAGATGACCAGATTTAGATACCTGGAAGGCACTGAGAGTCTGGATACATTTGAGGAATTTCACTGTGATTCCCTGAGTAGTTAAAAAAAAATAAAAATCTCTGATTGAATTTTCCTACTGTTCCACTAATTCATTTTGTTCCTGGAAACCACTGAACAGTGGCCAGGGTCACTTTTTGGCAAGGTTTTTTCATTTATTACCTTGATTTTTGAATATAAATCTTGGCCATTCCTTCAACCCCTAGTTTCTCAGATTAGTAGCATTCTTATTCTGAAACTAGTATTTAAATTGCGTTTAGTCTCTTTCTGTAAGAATCAACCTTTAACAGATAAATTAGCAAAGAAATTGACAAATTAGAGATGTGAGTTGGGCCATGTTTTTTGTTGAGTGTTTAAATTTCATAAGATTAGGAGCATGTTGTGAAATCAATCTGTAGGATATACACATATGGAATGTGACAGTCTGGAAAGTCTGAGTCTGCAAAGAAATCCTAAAGAGTCTTCTACTTATACTCTCAAAAATCAATAACCTACAGAAATGATGTGGTCTGTAATCCATTACACTGAAAGCTCTGGAGAGCAATAGGAGCCACATGGCACAGAGCCATATGTATTTAAATTGAATGCCTTATAAAATGAAATGAATAAACATCTTGGAATAACACACCCATTTCTGTAAATTTACAGGTTTCACCAGCTGGCAGATAAAAAATAAGAAAGCAGGAAGCTGGAAGAGTTTCGATCACCAGGAAGATCTGAACCAGTGGACTGTATGGATATAGATATGTTTGAAGGCATCTGCTCTTCCCATTTCAAGGTAAGGTACCAATGGATTTCTCTGCTGGTTTGTGTCTCTTCAGTACAGTGCAGCTCCCTTTTGTGGCACTGCCCAAGATGGTACTGGGGTGTTCTCCAAAGCTTGTTCAGCCTAGTGTCTGACTGCTAATAACTGTGGCCAGTTATTAATAACATAAATGGATGATATGCAGACCCAAAAAAGCCTCAGGTTTCAAAAACCAATGATAAATTTGGATCCTCATGGCCTGTAAAATTCAAAGTTTTATTATATGAAGTATCTGTTCAGATAGCTCTACAGGTTGTCTATTTTTAGCATGTGCTAATAAAAGACTTTCCTGCTCACCTAAGGCAGCTTATTAATTGCTATAGATTGAAGTAGACTTGAAACCTGCATGTAGTGAAGCAGCTAGTCAGGAGAAAAAGTCTCTAAACTGGATGCTAGAAAATGTCTCTGTCTGGAGGGGCAAGTTGTGCCATTTTCTTTGTACAGTTTTAGTGTTTTACTTTCAGAATTGTTATATCGTTTCTTTGCAAAACCTTCTTGATTTTCCTTTGTTTTTCCCCTACCAGTAAAAATAATTGCTTACTGGTCTAAGCGGAAGGTATGAAGAGCTTGGTAGATTTGCTGGGCATTTTTTACCTGATGCCCAGATATACTATCACTTGCTCTGAACGTTTCCTTTACTGAGTGGTTTTCAGGGAAGGCACAAATGGCAGATTTTCAAAAAAGCTACTCGAAACTGGTAGAAACACTTGAGAAATACAGGAACTGAACTTGTTTAAAAGTAAAATTTCTCATTTTGGAGATGATGTAGTTCTGCATGTCAGGGGAATGGCTGTGGGACTTCTTCATATTTTAGCAATTCGGATCAACACAAATTTGCAACAAAGCAAATGTGAAACCATACCAGCTCTGTGTTACTCAGGAGCTCAATCCAGCCAGCTGAGCAGTTGGAAAAAGAGGCAGCTGCAACTGGGCTTAGCTGGTCTCTGCTTTAATCCAGAAAGGCTGACGAGGGGACATTCAGCTCAAGTCAGTGTGACGCTTAATTTCTCCATTTTCACTGGCCAATGTTAAATGATAAGGGAACAATAAGAGTGCACTGCCATTGTTTCTATTCTGTGTGGAAATATGACCACCACTGTTATCAGTCTGCCATTTCCACAAGTGTGAGATAGCCAGTCTACTTCTTTTGTGGAAGAACTAAATTGAAAAGATCCTTAGGATGGGAATGTAACAGACTGTGGCACTGCACCCTGTAGATGTAGCGGGGGGCTCCCTTGCATGATGAAATAACAGGAATGACATGTATAAAGTATTCAGAAAATGCAAAGATAAGCAATAGCAAATACAACTTAAAAGGAAAAACACATTAAAACTCTTAAGTACTTGGGGCATTCCAGTAATTTTTCATAACTCTTGTTAGGAAGGAATGTACATAGATCATAAAAAACTGTAGGATCTGGTCTGGATAGCAGACACTTCTCTAGAGACTTTTATTTCCTCTAGCAGGTGGTTGTGTAACCCCTGGTGTCCACACTCAAGTGCCCCAGTGGAATCTGTATTGCCACCAGTTACTGCCAGCTCCCACAAGCACAAGTGCCTGCTGGTCTGTGCCTTCTTGTTTGAACACCTTTATTCGAGGTGTATGCAGGGAGGGCAGGGAATGACAGCTTTGGTTCTGCATATGTGAAGGGACAGTGCCATTTCCTGTGCCACCCTGCCTGCTTTAATCATGTCCTTCTCTGGATCAGAGCTTCTGAGTTTGTGCTTCTTGGCACAGCAGGGTGCCCAGCCTTGGACAGGGCCTCTGGCTGTTGCGTGGCAAGTAATCCTTCCAAATAGGATTTACATTCCTGCAGCAGCCGTTCTGGGGATAGAGACCGGACACATGGAGGCAAATTGTGCTTACACAGACATAGCTCAAGCCCAGCCATTCAGAACACCAGTCGATGACAGAGTTGTGCTTAAATTGGGTATCTGAGTGTCTGAAAAGAGCTTGTACTAGTGGCTGAGAAAAATGTTCAGGGTCAGAGTATTCTGCCGTGTCTTAGTTAACTGGATTTATTGGTGCTGCTTCTCAGCAGAAATGTTGTTACAGCCCCAGAGTTGCTTTGCTACTTTTCATTTGCCAAAGGCTGTCGTCCTTGCAGTGTTGCTGTGTGGAAATGTGAGCTTGCGACTCAGCTACCTCTGTGAACAGTCTGTCTTCACCTAAAACTTGATTGCTCTCTCAGGGCTGTGCACTCCCTGCTTTAAAGCACCTGAGATGGTCTACTGTAGTGACTCTCATATTGGTATAGTAAATATAGTATAGTTTATATACTGTAAATAATAGAATATATTAGAATTATAGCGTAATTATAGAATTATAGAGTAACAGAATTATAGAATACATAGCTGGAGGTAATAGTGGCTTAAATCAAAACTATATTTTGAATTCCTGAGCTTTTAGATTGTGGTTTTTTTGTGGGTATTATTCTTGATAGCTTTTTGTCTGTGTCTGTCTAGTTTTAGCTGAGAAATGATTGAAACATCAAAGCTTAGGAACTGAAGGAACAGTTCTGACCTTCTGGTTTATACCCAGCACAGATATTCCAATATTACAAAAAGCTATGTGAGTTTCAGTTAATATTCATTTCATGAAAATGAAAGCCTGAAAACATCTGAAAAGTCCTAGATTAGAAAAGTTAAAAACTGAATAAACATTTTCTTCAACTCATCCAAATATTTTGCAGCTCTAGTTTTGTTGTGGGATTTTGTTTGTTTGTTTCCTCTGCAGACCATAAGGATGTGTTTTTTCTCCATATTGAAGGTCTGGAAATTTTTAACTGAAACATTTATTTTTAAACTGACGATAGCTGAACCAAAATGAGTTCACTTTGCTAGGAGTTTGCAGTTCAGCAAAAGACTTACTAATACTTTAATTAAAAAAAAAGATTTTGTTAATGACTTAGTCCCGTTTTTCTCCTTTCTGGTAGACAGGATTTTATGGTCCTATTATTCACTTTTCTAGTAGTGCTAAGGGACCCCAGGCCTTGATGAGGCCTCCCTCAGTTGTTGTGCATACCATGTTTGGTCCCACATACATTGCAAGTGCATTTTTCTGCAAAGAGCATATGATCAAAGAGGCAAGAAAGATTAGATGGGTATGACCCAGGAGCATAGGGACAGTGAGACATTTTTATCAGCATGGTAAGCAGTGCCTTCAGGAACCTGCAGGCAGCCATTTACATACACAGCCCGTAGCCTTGAGGTGATCGTGTTTTAAGGGGGTGGAGAATCAAAGCATTTCATACGTGCAAGTGGGGAAGGACCCAAAGAACTGCACATCATGTCACTATAGTACCCCCCTCTATGCTGTTTTGATTTGAATAAGAGCAGTTTGATTTAAATGAGCTTGGAAATGGGAGCAGGTTCTTGGCAGTGGGGGGAAGCGTTTTCCTTTTGGAAGTGAAGCTTGCCTGTCCTGCTGTGTAATTTGTCCTGACATTTGCTGGCACAGTAAGTTCTTACAAACTGCAGTGACACTTGCCCCGTGTGACATAATTCGGAACACTTTTTTATAATACTTCCACTTGAACTGAAAGCAGCCAAACTGTCTTTTCTAATTTCAGCCCTCTTGATCCCTTGTCCCCAGTGGTAAATTCTGCCTTGCAGTATTTCCCAGTGCTGCCTGAAGTAAAAAGATGAGATAGCAGCTAGCAACCCCAGGGTTTTCCCTTGCTGCTACTCAGGAGCATGCTGGAAGTCACTGATTCTTTATGAGTTAATCCTGAAGGAGTTAGCTTCACAAGTCCACCCTCCCAAAGCAGACATTAAGATACAGAAATAACAACAGAGCCATCTAATAATCAGGTGTGTTTGTTCTTGCCTCTATTACTACTAACACTGGTCACTAGTCACAGAATATTATATTCAAAACCCATCAAAAGGATAATGGTAGGAACAAAGATCACAGTCTAAACGCGCAAAAAGCATTTTTTTTGGTTTTGATGGGGAATTGTTTCAACTTTGATTTGTTTCTAAAAGGAAAGTATTCAGTATCCTCTAGTAAAGAATACCTAAACACTTGTTACTGCTTATTCACTTCTTAACGCTTACTCAAGCAGCATGTGAGATGCATCCATTATTTCTTGATGATGAGATGAAAAATAAAGTTGTTTTGGTAGTGTTTTGTTCACGTTGGTGACACAGAATGTACATAATTCACTCCACTTGATTGACCCTGAGAAGTTTGATTACTATTTCTAACAGTAAATGATAGTATAACTTTCGGGGTGGTAGGAGACAATGGGAATGAAAAGTCTTTTGGGTGCAGTTAAATGTTGTCAGGTGTGGTGGGGAATTCACCAGTAAGTAGAAGAAGTTTGGGATAATGGTCTCTAGTGCAGCATCTGGTATGGAAAATAAATGATATTGATATAATATACTGTGTAAAATTAGAGTGTGAAATCTGATAAAAAGATAAGCTTGCTATGAGATTAATCTAAGGGGGTCTGTCAGTACTGGCAGAAAGAAAGAAGCAGGAACCTGGCTATGCAGGATGGCATAGTGCTTCCTCTGGTTTCTCACCAAGCATAGAAATGAATGCTGGTTTCAGGTATTTCATTATCTAGCCTCAGGTTCCTCACACTCCATAATGAGCCACAGTTTGAGGACAACCTCGTATCAGCTCTGTGGGGTGGGGAAATGCCCTTATCCCACTGCCCATACAGATGGCCATTGAGATTAGCCCAGGATCATGCAAAGCAGAGAACTAAATTCCAAATCTAAAACTAAGCACCAGACCTGGCTATACTCTTACATCCATGGGCTGGTCTTTCTGCAGAATGAGTGGGCCGTAGCACACCTGTCCTCAGATTAAGGATCAGTTTGTTAAATTTCAGCTGTGCGTTTCTAGGTCAGATTTAAAGTGAATAAAAAGGTCACACTTGAACTCTTTGCTCTTCAGGAAGAGAACTGAAAATAGTAAACGGAGTACAGAGAGCTACAGAAATTCAAGAGAGACTCAGTTTTCAAGAAGCAGGCCACACTGAACTTTTAAACTCTAATCTGTCTGCAAAGGTGAAATTGCAGCTGAGATAGCATCACTTCGTGCCAAAGAGGTCCCTATAAATGAAGATCCTCATACAAGAAATTAAGTCAGTATAGAAAATCTATACAGGGTGACTTGTGTCTTTGTTTTTGCATCTGTGCTATTAAGTACATGTTAGATTACTAGAAGTGAATTTTTAAAGCTCTGTTTGTGATTTAACATTTTCTTTCTTTGTTTTCCTCCTGTTTTTTATTCTTCTCTACATGCCTGTGGTGATTGCTTAGATTTAGTTAGATGTTAAACTGCCTAAAAACAAGCTTTTGCAAAAGCAAGTGCAAAGAAACATTCTTTTTAAAAACCTGTCTTTCGGCATATAGTGTGCCAACAGCAGTGCTGAGAAGTTAAAGGAATGCCTGGAAGCAGGAAGGCAGAAGCACATCAAGTGAAGTTTCACAAGTGAAAGCCAGCATCCTCTTTTGCAACTAGCTGGGGATGTTTATGGCTGTGAAAAGCTTGCTGACTGCTGAGTTGTCAAATCAAAGTGCTTAAAAAGTTGGGAAAGATTTTGACTTCTAAATGTTCTGTAAAAGCCCATTTTCATGCATTTCAGTGTGGGATTCAAACTTAAACTGTTGGCTTCTTTCAAAATGTGTACAGGCATGGGAAACTGATATATATGACAGACTATGTCTGAAGAAGGCACAGCAGTGGTTTTTTGCTGGAAAGTGATTTGAAAGATGATCTGAAAATGGTCTTACTGCAGGATTGGATTGGGGTTTTTTTGCATGGCTTTAACTAATTTCATAATTATCCACTTTAAATCTTTCCTTTGGTGGAATGGAGTAATAGTGATGGGGTGGAAATATACGTGCAGTCGCTGAAGCTCCAGATTGTTACAAATGCAGACTGCTGGTATTATTCAACTTTGGTCTAGTTTGAACAACATAATCAGCAGGCAGCATTGTCTAGGCATCCTAGTGAACTACCAATAAGAATTCTCTATTGTGGTTGTCTTTTGTATGCATCAATGTCATAACTCGTGTTCGCTTTTATAGCTACTCAAAGAAAAGGTTGGTGCTTTTTTTAAAGTTATGTTCTTTGTCCTAAGCCTTTTTTTTGAATACTCTGAAGAATTGTACTTCTTTCTCATTTAGCTGCATCCACTGCTGACTTGCCTTGCTCAGCTTAGTCAGATTTTGGAGGTAGGGTATATTGTCTATAAACGTCAGGTAGTTCAGCTGCTCTACCTTTTATTCTGAAACTTTTTTAATTTTCCACACCATTGTCCAGAAGAGACTTTAAAAGCTAAGAATGACTTCAGAGAGTCATTCATCTTGTTCTGTTCTTTCTGATTTGGTTTTATTAGCTACTCATGCCTTATTTATGGTAAAGACAACTTCAAAAATGATGCCTGTAAAGTCTTATTCTCAGAGCTTTTGTTTAAATTGAAAGATGTTTTACCTATCGAAAATAAAGATACTAATTTGCAATTGTTTCTTTTTCTTTTGAAATGTCATCTTCATGCCCTGCAGTATAATCTCTCTTATCATGATGTCTTAGGCAGACAGTGTTTATTTTATTTCCTGATTCTGTCACACAACCTAATAGTGTTCAGAATGGAAGCTGTCAGGTACCAATTGGCAGGAGCCACCACACTTTTATTTTGTACTTTCTTTGGCAATTTAATAATATTGTATTCTTCAGTTTTCTGTTTCTCGCTAGTAGTTTGCATCTTTCTTCATCTTTCATTAAGGCAAGACATCATTTATATCTTGCCTTAACTTTCCCCTTTTGGAGAATGTGACATCTTTCTTCCTTCCCCTTAGGCTGTTGAAATTCTTCTTTCATCTTCCTGCACCTTTCCAGGTTAATTTTAGTTGTCTGCTTACGTGTGATCAATCTGTTTTCATCCAGCTTTACACTAAGTGGAATCTTCTTTGTGTTTCCCTCCTGGGACTGTCTCATCCCTTGAACTTTTGCTCTGTGGAAAAGTAGAAATATTATGCTTCTCAGTTACAAAAATATCAAGCACATTTTCATGCTAGTAGGTCGCTGTTTTTGTGTCTTACCTAAATGCATATGAAATAGATTTACATGGCATCTCTTCATCTAGTGCTAGCATTGCTGTAGTCCTGTTCTAAACTTCCTAGGCACGGCTAACATCCTGTCTGTCTCTTGCAGCATCAATTATATGTGCACATGTATGTGAAACCTGTGCTTTGTGCTCTTCACACACTTGCATAAAACTTCCCAGTGACTTTCAGCTGGGCATCTGCTGAGTTTCCAGTCTTGTTCCATCCAGAATATTTTCTAATTTAATGTTGCTGCTCTCATGATTCAAGTTGCAGAACACCTGACTTCCAGGCTTGAAAGAGTGAAAGAAATCTGGAACTTGTTGTTAAATTTTTGGCAAGAAGGGGAAATTTTCAACAACCCAGCCAGAAATAGGTTGAGAAAATTTAATACCTGGTTTCTCTCTGAGACCGTAACTGGTGCCATGTATTTTAAAGGAAGCTTAGAAATAAAAGACCAAAATTCATATGCTGTACATGTGGCAGGTCAGAGCAAGGCAGTCCTAATGAAATAGCAGTCCTTTCTCTCTTCACACAAGCAGCTGCTGGGACAGAAGTGCTGTGATTTTTCTCCTGCACAGGTAGAAAAGGCACAGAAAAGTGATGTCATGTAACCTGTAAAGGAAATATTCCATAAAAATTTCCCTGGAGTGTTGGCTTTCAAGTATGAACACTGTCTAGACTGATCAGTAGATCAGTTCAGGCACAGAAGCTATTCTGCAGATCTTTCCCTGTAAAATGGCACAAAATTTCTAACTACTTCAGATATCTGAGGCACCATCTCACCTAAAGTGTGCATCTGTTTCAGTGGAGCAAAAATGAAATAATTGGCTACTTTCCCAAATGTGTGTTTAGTTTTTAAGAACTGTAGGGTACAGAGTACCAGCAGGCCTCCCTAAGAATTAGGTTTGGATAGATGGCTGCCAGCAGTGACTTCTTAAAAGGAAAGGTGATTTTAGATATCAGCAACTAATAGCACAAAAGCAGTCTAGCGCTCGGTCTGATAGCACAGCCGTTGAAGTTTGGTGCCGAGGCGGGAGCTTGGGAGAGAGAGTTGGGGAAGGCGTTGAGGGGGTGGGAAGATAATTTTCACACTCTGCACAAGTAACATAAGCTCCGTGTTTAATCTAATATCCTGAAATCTGACATGGATAGCTATCCTCGGGGGATATTCACAGACTAATTTTAAGTTCTTATTTGACGAGAGGAGAACTCACTGAAACATTGCAGGAAGGGTAGCTGTGAAAATTTTTCCACACATTTCTTTTCAGTGCTTCTTATCTCCGGTTTAACCCTATGTCCTACTGAATTGCCTTCATTTTCCCTGTCTGGTATAGAATTCACTAATGGCTTATGACAAATACTCAGACCGGTTGCAGCAATGGGATCATTCACTATTTTTCTTCAAACTTCCAGTAATATTGTTCAGCGGCTGTGGCACACAACCTTGCAGTGATGCAATGACCTAATCTCAAGCTTTCCCAGTGTTTTGTGTGCAATAATTAAACTTTCCAACACCCTTCTGAGGCAGCATCTGACCTGTGTTAGGCAGTGCTCTGTGAGTAGTTATATTATATTTATTGTAGCTATTTATGAGTGGAAGTACTGTGTTGGTCACATAATGCATATCCTCCTCCCAAGGTCTTACCACTATGATAACAGGAATGACAAAAACAGAAACCACGAGTCTCAGCTCCTGGGAGAGCGATCTCATCATTGGGCTGTGTCTCTTCCCTTAGGACCTTCTGTATATTTGCTTTAACCCACCTTCTTTCTACCTTTGTTGCAAAGAAGTCGTCTAACTCTAAATAAAATTTTCGGTGAAGTTAGTTCCAATAATACACTTCTTTCATAGGGGGTTTGCATTTTCTTTCTTAAGTTAGATATACTAGGAATTATTTTCAGCTACGTGCTGTGTAGTCAATGCAGCATGAAAATTGACAGCATTCAAGCACCTTTTTGGAATAGAATGCCCTTACTGATGTTGTAAGGCAATTTAGTTCTATTAGTTTTGTCTGAAAATCAACCAAAGCATAACACCATTTTTTGTTTCCCTCATCCCTGTGTCACAACCCTCAATTTTTTGTGCAGATGTTACAAGCTAAGATTCTCATTCTTTAGAAAGCCTGCACAACTTCACTCTGTTATTGTTTGGATTATCGTGTGAGGTGTAATCAGGTTATTTTTTGTACCGTACAATAATTTTTGCATTCTAAATGCAAGAAAACTTGCAAATTGTGATCACCAAGGACTGTTAAAGCTGATTTCTTATCACTGGAGCTTACAAGCCATAGCTGGCAGCTGGGTATACATGTAACTAGGTAAAGGTCAGAAGTAATCCACCTCTTTGCGTTCTGGCACTGCAGACCCATTCTAAATACAGTAACTAGCTGCAGAGGTGGGTTCAGTTCAGATCTGCCTCCTGGCATACACAGTGTGATGAAAAGAAAAGGAGCTAATGAAAGCTTCGGGTTTTGTTTTGAGAGGGTTTGTTTTGAGAGGAATTGGTCCTTTTATTAAGGATCAGACTGCCCACTGCTTTGCTTTAATATCACCATCATCCAAAATATATACTGACTACTCCAGAGTAAGACACTGACCACAAATCTGGTCAGGAGCAGTAAAAGTAGCTGATACCATAGTGCTGCATGGGAAAGGCATGAGTTCTTACAGAGACAGGTTCTGTGCACATTTGCTCACTGGTTTCTGAGACCAGTCCCATGGCTGAATTTATTTGCTCTGTCTCCTTCTGGTTTTTGAACCGTGATTTATTTATTTATTTTTAAGTTGTAATTTGGTCTTGGTTTTGTTTGTTTTGGAGGTTTTTTCTTTATTTTGATTTGGTTTGTTTTTTTAACTTGGTATTGGAGATGCCACCTCAAAGGAATCTGTAGCGGCATCTTCTCCCATTTATGCAGCATTTTCTACTGTGAAGATAATCAAGTCCCTACTTAGTATGAGGTAATCTTTAGTGATTTATGCCTGTATCTTGGCAGCAGACTACAGACTACCTCATACATATTTTTGGAAAGCACAGGAGATCTCTTAGTAAATTAAAAGTAAACTTTCTATTGGCTTAATTGTTGAAATTGTTTTTGGTGGATTTTATGCAGTTGTTTTCAATGATTTCGACAGGACTGATCACAGGGAAATGAGGAAGATTTAATAGCAAGAAAATAGGGTCAATTAGAAACTGTGGGGTCCTGCAATGACCTTAGAGATCACTGAAGTAGGCATGACTTTTGTGGAATATGATACTGGTTTCTTGTCTCCAAAACAGTTACAATCCAAAGTGTGGATAAAGTTTTTGTAAAATGTGCTTCTCCAGAAGGTGTCATTGATCAAGATAAAGAAGCTTATTTTTTGTTTGTTTCTGTTTTGGAACTATTTGAATAAACATGAATGAGTTACTCTCTCTCCCATTGACTCATGAGTCAGTGTGAGAGATATTTGTCTTATGCTATTAATAATCATAGTTTTAATTGCAGTGTTTTATGTGGTGCTTTTTAGTTGGACTTCTCCCAGAGTTTATATTATTTTTGTTACTTCATGTACTGCAGCATTGTTTAGCACATTTGAAAATTATGTTTTGCTCAAACTCAGAATTTCTTGCCATTTTGCAGTAAAACAGTGTTATGTTACCATGTTTTTATAGTCTTCTGAAGAACACCATCGCTTGATTCCAGCATAATTTCTGTTTATTTAAAAGGCTGACACATTATAGTCTACTTCAAATCAGAAAAAAATAATGAACACTCCAGGAACATCAGGGATAAATGAAGAGTATTAGTTAGTCATCTCCACAGCCCTTCTCTTTACTCCTTTTCCTTCCCAGGAAGAAAGAATTCAACTATTAATATTTTTATTCTTCTTTATATGGTGAAGATATAATTCAAAATGTATTAATAGCTAACTGCAGACTGCCATAGACGTCTACTAAGATAACAAATTACCTTAAAAACTCAGCAACTTTCTGTACTTCTTCTTGGTTCGTGACCATGTACTTAAGCCACTGTCCTCTCAGATATTCTCTCCTAGTTATTGCAGAAGGTCACTGTTTGGTATAAACAGGAGTACAGACTCAGGGTTCAAAATAATTTGTCTGTTCTCATCTGTGAAATTAACTACCAGTAGCTTAATGTAGTTTTTAAAATTAATAATTACAATGTATTTATACTGTCTTTCAATTCACATAATCCAACAGCAGATGATGAAAAAATCATAGATAACTCGATTCATTGCTGTGCCAAAGCAGGATTGTTCCTGCTGTCATCTTTTCCACTGTGTTGCCCAGTACACCTTTTGGTAACTTGAAGGACAGATTGCCCATAATTTCCTCCTCCTGTCCAGGTGAGGTTCAGGTTATTACATGAGTTTTGATGAGAGGCTCACTCCTTGTTGAAGAAGTTCAGAAGTTCATCAATGTAGAATGACATTTGCCTAGATGAATCCATGTGTTTTGTGTCATAAAGTAGCAGTTTATAAACCTGAATGAGTGGATGTGAAACTGGAGGAGAAAGCATGTGACCCCTTGACTTCTGAGTCTGAAAAGGCAGAGGTGTTGCTTCTTGAAGGTCTTCTTAGGTGGTTTATTAAGTGATTGGTTTACAGACTCTGAGTAAACATTGGGCTTTGTATTCCAAACTCCTGGGAGAATTCAGTGGTAAGCAGGTTTCCTGGTTAGCCAGGAAAAGTTGTGGATTCAGTCCCTCATTATGGAAGCGGCTGTATTTCTTAACCAGAGTTACTAACCTTCCTGTAACCGAGAGAGAGAGAGAGGCTGACCTAAAGTAGGAGTCTTTTCCTATTTCGTAACTCTTTATCTATGTGAAAGGATTGGCATTCCCTCCTATTCATATAGTCACCTTATCCAGGTAAAACTTTTTTTCTCTTCTTTCCCACAGCCCACCAGACTTACTTCTCAACTAAAGCTTTAGTTGTGTTTAAAAGATTACTTTAAAAATGTCTCCTTTACTTTTTGCAAAATTACGCTCAGTCTCTTCCAGAAATAATTTCCGGTGTGAAAGTGCTTCAAGTGAGCCCTTTCTTCAAGCAGAAGTTTTTTTTACTCCCTTCTTTTATTTAATGGAGGAAAATGTTGAATAAGTTACAAAACTTGAACCTCTATGGCTTGTGTTGTCACTTAAACCAGCTACCATATGTGATGACTGAAGAATGTACAGTCCAGAATTTATCTTGCTTGATTAGCAGATCCATCCACTGAATTTTGTTCTTCCTGGCACTAAGGAAGTGAAGCTGTTTGCCCAGCCTTCTCAATTCTGGCCGGCTAATTATCTCTGTAGGATAAAATACAAACAGACTGAAAAAGGCAAATGGTTTAGGATTGGTTTTGAAGAGATGTTAGATATTCATTCCCATTTGTTGTCATTGTTAAGGAATTGTGCTGACAAAAGCACTTTGCTCATGATAGAAGAGGAATGGAAGGAGAGAGCAAGGCGACATCAATAGAACTGTGCATGTGGCTTGGCAGATGGAGCAAGTGGAGGAGGTGGGGTCAGGGTCACTGACTTCACAGCTGATAGACTGATTTTCTCAGTTTAACTGATTTACACTGTGACACAGAGTACCTTGGCTCTTCAGTACACCCATCCATAAGAAGGTTATGTTACCTGATTGAATAAAGGATTCTGCAGATTATTTTGTAAAATGCTTTGGGAAATTTGAATGAGAAGGTTTATAGCTAGATGGGTAGAGATGTACAAATAAATACAGATATGCATCCTAGCCTACTGCAGTTACTGAGGACACCATTACTGCCACCAGTGGAAAGGACTGAAAGAAATCCCTTGGAAGCTGTTAAGTAGTTTCTTGAATCTTTTCATTCATGTACTAGATATTGCTTTTGTTTAGCAACAAATGTGGGGTGATATGCAACACAGTGCATGGATAGAGGCAGAGGTATGGGGAAAAAGGATCACTTGTTGAGGTTTTTTAATTCTTTTGTAATGTAACTTGTCATTAGAACCAAAATTCATTCTTTCTCTCCTCTAGAGCCCTAGCTATTTAATCAGTGTTAAGTCACTGGCATTTTAAATGAGAGAATTTCAATACCCAAGAATTGCATCCTGAGAGAAATAAAAAGGTCTTTTCAAGCATGTTTTTCTTGAAGACAGAGTACTGTGTAGATGGTTCCCTGGTCAGCTTCAGGATGGCAATATTTAGATGATTAGAGCAGCTCTTCTCTGAACACTCACTTCTCATCAGTTCCATTTGCAAATCACTCAGTTTTTAAACCATTTAAGGACTCTGTCTTAAAAACTACTTAAAGCTGTAGTGATCTGCCAAAAATAACACCAACCTGTTCTTGTACAGCACTATAGGATTTATTCCCCTTGCTTTATATCTTGCATGTATTTTTCCCTTAGATTCCTTTTCTTTCTTCAGTTTCACTTGTCCTTGTGTCAGTGGTGTTCAGATTGAATAGAAAGCAAGAAGGGAGATTTCCCTGAAAGTGTTTTTGCTACACCACTGAGAGAGAAGCCTATTGGTGGTGTCAGCAGGGATGCAGGCAAGAGGTGACAGATGGCATGAGAGGAAAGGTAAGAAGCCATGAAGATCCAAGGGAACAGTTTTTGTCAAAGAAAGATAAGTAATGTCATAGCAATGTGCAGGGAAGGGAGACACCTGGGGACCTAAGGCAAAGGTGGTCAGAGCCTGAAAGTGGACAAATACCATTCTTTCCAGACAGAGCCTTCTCTGGGATGGGTGGCCCATGGCGACCTGCTGACTACTGTGGGAAAAGCTTTGGCATCTTCACACTGAGCTGAAACACCTTGGCTTTTTAGATCAAACAGACCTCTCAAGCACTTAGATACATATTCCTTCTTGAAAGTGTCCTGTGCCATTAGTACATGGGTACAAATTGGAAGAGGGGAGATTTAGGTTCAATATTAGGAAGAAATTCTTTACTGTGAAGGTGGTGAGACTCTGGAACAGATTGCCTGGGGAAGTTATGGATGCCCCAATCCTGGCATTGTTCAAGACCAGCTTGGATAAGGCCATGATCAACCTGGGAGGTGTCCTGGCCAGTTTTGGGACTTGATATCTTTAAGGTCCCTTTCAATGTCATAACATTCTGTGATTCTATGATTAAGCCATACAATGAGGGCAGCAGCTACAGAGCTGCAACTGGAAGGTGTTTATTTGGCCTAACCTGTATGGCTGCATCNGAGAAGCCATGAAGATTCAAGGGAACAGTTTTTGTCAAAGGAAGATAAGTAATGGCCTAACCTGTATGGCTGCATCAGCATTAATAAATGTGGCCAGCGTGCCCAAGGTCACTCAGGCCCCTGAGCACAGCTAGCTACGTGCAGCTCAGCTCTATATAATCAAACATTTTTTAGATTTTAGGTGATAGCCACATGTAAACTGCTTGTTTGTTGTGGTATGTGTAGATTGCTAACTCCCAAAGTGTGTCTGGGAGTTGTCAAATCCAGGACAGTGACCCTTTGAGTGATATAGCAGCACTGGTGATTGATTTCCAGCACCCAGGGTGCAATAGGTTGGCTTTCTCTGAAGGGTATAGATGGGGNTACATGGGTACAAATTGGAAGAGGGGAGATTTAGGTTCAATATTAGGAAGAAATTCTTTACTGTGAAGGTGGTGAGACTCTGGAACAGATTGCCTGGGGAAGTTATGGATGCCCCAATCCTGGCATTGTTCAAGACCAGCTTGGATAAGGCCATGATCAACCTGGGAGGTGTCCTGGCCAGTTTTGGGACTTGATATCTTTAAGGTCCCTTTCAATGTCATAACATTCTGTGATTCTATGATTAAGCCATACAATGAGGGCAGCAGCTACAGAGCTGCAACTGGAAGGTGTTTATTTGGCCTAACCTGTATGGCTGCATCAGCATTAATAAATGTGGCCAGCGTGCCCAAGGTCACTCAGGCCCCTGAGCACAGCTAGCTACGTGCAGCTCAGCTCTATATAATCAAACATTTTTTAGATTTTAGGTGATAGCCACATGTAAACTGCTTGTTTGTTGTGGTATGTGTAGATTGCTAACTCCCAAAGTGTGTCTGGGAGTTGTCAAATCCAGGACAGTGACCCTTTGAGTGATATAGCAGCACTGGTGATTGATTTCCAGCACCCAGGGTGCAATAGGTTGGCTTTCTCTGAAGGGTATAGATGGGGGTGGAAAGCTGGCATTGTAATGATAATGGAAAGTCAGAGATGGGCAGTGAGGATGCACTGTGAGTCACGTTGATCTTGACATTCTTGACAACCCAAAGTGTTTTGGGTTGACTTTACTCCACCTTGAGCCTGAGGAGTTCAGTCAGAAAAGTGAACAGGGACAGATTGCAAGTGTTCTTCCACAGAACTGTTTCAGTTTTGTTCAGAACTCATTGCACAGGAGAGAACCAGATTATTGGGACCTTCTTCCATGAGGACCAGCTATGAAACAAGGCTAAAAAGAGGCACTTTTCTGTTGACTGCACAAGGAATTACACTTGCCAATGCCATTATGTGAATGTCATCCTAATGCACATTTGCAGCAATGCTGTAAGCAAACTTATTCCGTGGTTTGTTTCTAATTAATTAAAGTCTTATTTAGGAATGAGTGATTTGTACACCAGAATGATTTATTTATTTATTTAAAAACACAGAGGTAGGCATTTCATACTGAGGTCTGCTGCCTCTGTAGTGCACCTTATTATCCAAAAATGATCTGGGGTTGCTTGTCTCTGAATTCAAGCATCTGTGACGTTAATGTTACTGCATTTTATAATTGGCACTTGGTAGTTTAAGTGGATAATCAGCTAAGACATAAATGCAGCTTACCAGGAAACAATTGAGAATTTAGGATAATAAGACTGATTAAACACTGTGTTATGCCAGTCTCATGCTAAGATAATTCTGCTGAGCTGAAGTTGTACAAATAATACTGTAAGATGCACAGTGGTCAGGCAGGCCCCCTTCACATATGCTTAACTGCCTACCTTTGAGCAGACATTGTCTAAAAGGTTGTAAGCTCTTGTTAGTGAGAGAGATCATATGCTCCTCAAGTCTAGGATCATAGACATTTTTTCCTGTGATCTTTGCTACTTCTTTCAGAGGAGTTTGAAAAACAGTTAGTAACATCTCAAAGCAGTCATCATTTCAAATACTTTTTTCCTGTTATCTAGGCTCTTTATTTTAGATTAAAACTTAAAGGGAGAATGATCTTGTCCAGCATTGCATAAACCTGGTGGCTTCCAGCAGTCATTGGGAATGCTTGTGTGCTGCTGAAGCAGGTGGGAGGTGAAGGAGGGAACTGAGTGCATTCTTCTCGTGGACAAGCACAAAACTGGCAGCACACAATCTGTACAGGCTCTTAAATCGAGGCCCAAGCAGTGGAAAGAGCCACGTAGTCCACTTGACCTGTTACGTAGAGGTGAACAAAGAAGGGTTTGTATTACCTTTGGTACCAGGCTACACGAGAACCAGTTTAGAACCAAAAGATACCAGTCTTACTGTCTGGGTGTCAAAGGGAGGTGACACAGAGCCTGATGTGGAAGATGTTGTTGCTGGATAAAGTAGCACAGGAAGGAGACCATCATCTGTATCACAGGAAGGAGACCACTCACTCTTTTGTCCCAAGGGCTCATTCTGACCCTGATTCCCATAGTTTGGGGATGGAGAGCAAATGGAGAGTGTTCAGTGATGATAATTACAGTTGTTGGCTTTTTTTTTTTTTTTTTTTTTTTTTTTTGTAGAGTGTGCTTCCCTGATACCAGGAAGTACTTCTACTAAGGAGATTGACCTGTCAGTATCTTGTGCTGCTCTGGGACTTGCAGAGCCTGAATCGTTCGGAACAGTTTCTCAGATTCCTCTGTAGTTACAAGGCTCATGACATCCATGCACTCTGATGAGCAGTTAATGCTCTCTCCAGAAGTGCTGGCTAATCCCCAAGTGCCTGTTTGGCGTGCCCTTGACAACTTCAATGTCACAGGAGCAGCAGCTGGAGCTGTGTGTTCAGTGGCCGTGTGATGGTGGTTGGGGTGTGTCAGACACGTGCTGTGTGTTCAGGGCTGTTTAAAGGATTAATTTACACGAGCCATGCAGCCATACCGAAGCTAGTGGTCTTCAGTCTGCGCTCATTACTCTGTCATGCTTAAGCACAACAAACTATTCATCTTGTTCCCAGCTCATTTTTCCTCCCAAAAATTCACCAAGGGGAAAAAAAAGCCCCATGAAAATAACAGAAGAGCTTCCATGACTGGTTAGAAGGGAAAGATTGAATTCATTTCCCTAGCTTTACTGTTCTAGGCTCAGTCTAACTAAAGCCAGCTGCTCAGTCTTTCTGGTTCATAGATCTGAGTGAGCCACAGTACCAAGACATTGGGATGGGTGGCTGGAGAGCTTTTCTGAGATTATTAAGGTAGAGGGGAAAGAAAATTACTGTTTAGGAAACAGGCTACCAGTGAAATGATTGCTTTTTAAAGAAATTTGGTAGAATGACTGCTTTTTTAGCTAATAGTCCCAATTTCTTCTTTAGTTACTGACTATATGTTGGGTTATTCTTTTAGGTCTTTACAACAGACTTTTTTTTTTTTTTTTTCATAATGGCACTTTATTTCCTGTACAATGAAGGTCATTTTACTGTGTCTTCCAAGCAAAGCTTCACTTTTTTTTTTTTTTTGAGGTTAATAGATTTACTTTTTTGTTCTTAGGCTGAGAATTTTTTAATTATTACTTTGTTTGTAGAAGTACGGCAAAAGGCCTGAAAACTGTTGTCCAAAAGGACCTGGCCCCTGTTTGAAATTTTGCTTTGATGCCAGAGGAATTTCTATGGAGGAAGGGAAAACCCTGGTCTCTTTGTCACTGAGAAAGTATCCGAACTGATTTCAGTAGAATCTGGTCAAACTGGTGTCATCCTTAACCACTGGAAAAAGACACTTTACGTTATTGTCTTACTTCTTAATAACAGTGCAGTACCATTTCCATCAAGGTTAGACAATTCTGAAGCATGCTAATAAATGTCTAATGGCAACTGCCAGTGGATCAGCATGGCTCTGAGTCAGGACCACTGAGATTCCAATTTCTGTTCATTTTTTGAGGTACCAACTGTCCATTGACCTGTCCTTCTTATCAAGCTGCTATTGCTGAGCTGTAGATTAACTTTCTAATAGATAACTTTTTTCCTTTTCCCCCACGTATTTCTGGAATGCTTGTTTTACTTGTTTATGCATATATTTATTCATTGAATAGTACATCCAGCAAGATGAATCTGTGTGAAGAGCTGACCGGAATTTAGCCGTGTCATCACAGCAGATTTTTCCAAGGAGAATTGGAAAATCTCACTATGACAATCACAGTCCAGCTGCACCTCTTAAAACTTATTGCAGCTCTGAACAAGTCAGTTGTACAATTTTAATAATGAAGTGGATCTCAACTGTTTTTATTGCAACCAAACAAATAGACACACAATTAACATGGCCCTGCCACTGTTGACTGACATAAAACATTAGGAAATGTCATATTTCATGGTGCTGTTAAACACCCAGCAGCCCTGTCTCAGCATGGATGTCACATTTATATTGTAACAGTGCTTTACGATGGCCATGATTTTTATTGATGACCCTTGCTACCCATATAAAACATGTTTTCTTCTTGCAGCTGTGTTATCAAACTGACATCACCCCTCTTCTTCCTCCTCTCCTACTTCACATCTTCATAAGCTTTTCACAGCAGATGGAGTCAGCATTTCACCTGTTTAGCTGCTTTAAAAAACCACATCACTCATAGGTTAAAACTGCAAGATGACATTATAACATTTCTTCCAGTTCCCCTCACAAAAGTGTATATGTCATGGAACTTTATGGAGAGGAAATGTCATATCCAAAGCTTACATAGCAAGAAAAGCTAATCCATCTCCTGCTAAAGATGCTGATTTGTGGGGTTTGGGAATGATCTCAGCTTTGATAATGAACTGAATATAAATCACTTTTAAGATATGAACCTTTGCCTTGTTCCTTCAGAGGACTTACACTAAACTTATGGTTAAATGGCCTTTTCCACTGTGGTCAGCCAAAGACAGTGTTAAAGGAAGGAAGTTTGTTTAAGTTCACAGAAGCCAAATCAGTTCTCTCAAACAGTCAGTAGGAATAGGGATATTTTTTTATTATTTTGGCTCCTTTTACATCCTTATTCTTGCAAAGCTGGAAATACCGTGTGAATAGCGTTCCTCTGGGAAAAAAAAAGGAAAAAAAAAAGTTAGTATTTTATTTGCAGCCTGCCAGGAATGGAGAGATCTGAAGGCTGATAAAAATGGAAACCAGAGAAAATTGTTTGGATTGGGCTGCTTCTGAAGAAAGCTTGCTCTGAATGCTGGACTACGTATTATTTCATATTAAAAATGCCCCCATTGTTCAAACTGTGTCTTATCTGGAGGATTAAATTTATTTAGGGATGTCAGCTGAAGGTGCATTCTGTGTTGGGATGGGAAGTTATTTGTAGGTTTTGTGGAAAGAAACCGGATTTGGTTAGGAAAATTATTTATAAATGCCAGGTACACTCGTGGCTGGAATTTTGGTCTGGTAACCTACTGAATTTCCAGTGAGAATTTAGTTGTAGGTGGGTTGTGAAATAGAGCAGGTCAGATAATCTTTCTAGGTAGGTGGGTGAGCACGTTTCCTGGGAATAAACAACTGACTGATTTTTTTCCTTTTAAAAGTAGTTAATGTTCTCCAAGGTCTCTTCCTCAACCTTTACAAGCAGAGCATAAACAGTGAGGGATGAATCTTCAGTGCATCAGTTTCACATCAGCCAGTAAGAAGCATTCTGCCTCTAAATGGTGCTGAGCCCTCACTGTACAGCATGGCATTGCCTGCGTGTGTGCAGCAGTTCTGCTTCTTTCTAGTTGTGTTGAACACGCTGCACTTTAGAATCTACAGGGCAGGTCTTGTAGAGTTGTCAAATGCATTTCTTTTATGAGTTAGTCCTCTGACCAGGGATGTTTAGTGTCCCAGAAATTCCAGACAAAGGGTTGGACTTTTTTCTTCTCCTTGTCTACAAAATTCCTCAAGCAGTAAAAAAAAGAATGTGAAGAGGAAAACAGAGTGGTGTTAATCACAGTTATCTGCTGTAATAGGCTTGGAATTCAAAGAAAGGCTGATAATCTTGAGGCTTCCAACGTCCTTTACTGCAAAAAAATTGCTCAGGCTCATTGGGTACTTCTCCTGTCCCTTTGGTTGTCCTCCTGTATGGGCTGTGCCGCTCATAAATAGGATCATTCCCTCCCTTGCTGAGTTCTGTGCGAGCTTGGTGTGGGTTCACTTGGAAAACTGAAGATAAAAAAGCAGATGTAGAAAATAGTATTATGTGTTCTCACCTGTTAGGTCTGAGGTAAAGCAAGTTGTTTACTGACCTTTTCTTGCTTTAATGATCTGTGTGTTCCATCTCTTATTCCAGGAATCTTTGCTTATCTGCTGGTGCCTATGACTAGAAAGCATTAATTTGGACACCTGGATGACAAAGAATTGTTTATTTACGCTTAGGCAGCTGCAGTGTTGGAGTGCATCCTTTGAGGATAAGAGCACATGATGGACACTAATTGGAAGACTTTGAAAACTGAGCAGTATCTGCCTTGAATTATAACCTTGTGCTGTGCTCTGTGCAAGATTGTAAGATCAAGGCAGAAAGCCTCACTGAGAACTAGGACAGAGTTTCAGAGACTGCAAAAAAAAAAAAAAAAAAAAAGGCACGGGCAGCCCTAAAAATGCCCCACTCGGGG